>ML821313.1:31284-57439 GCA_009831015.1 Picea engelmannii
AACAAAGTAATACACTTATCTTCTTCTGCAATCGTAATATTAACAGAGCCAAGTTGACTTACCAGAGTATTAAAGGCATTTATATGTTCTGTCACAAAATCTCCATCTTCCATCCTAAGATGATACAACTTCTTTCGAAGAAATTGCTTGTTTACCAGGGACTTTGATTGAGACAAATTACCCAACTTATCCCATAGTTCCTTGGCTGTAGATTCTCCTGAGACATTCAACAAAACTGAATCTGCCAGGCAGAGTTGAATAGTACTCCTCACTCTTATGTCCAACTTCTCCCAATCTTCCTTTGACATACCAGTAGTTGGTGTACTAGTAGTTTGTGTACTAGTAGGTTGTGTACCAGTAGCTTGTGTGCTTGTAGATGGTGTACCAATAGGCTCTGTACCAGGATCCACAATGATCCATTGTTCTTTGTCTACAAGAAGGTCCTCCATCTTGAGCTTCCATAGCTCAATTTTTTTACCGTTGAACTTCTCTATCTCGATTCTAGATGAGCTCGCCATTCCTCTTTCTATACTCGAATCTCCACTGCAAAAGCTCCCACTAAACCTAGGTTTATCATAGACCCAAGATAAACTTGATCTATCAAGACCGAGCCAAACCCTCAACAAAAAAAGTGTCCCTCTGAAGCCAAAAACGAGCTCTGATACCACATGTAAGTTTTAAACCTGTGAAGTAAAGCAATGCATATCGATTCTTAAGTAAAACATAATTTAATCAATGGCTCATACATAGAGTACACAGAGATTTTATACCAGAAACCCTCAACTTGGAAAACCTTTCTTATATTCATTATATCGAATTTCACCATTCACCATACAATATATATAGAATGTTTTTAGGTGTTTCGTAGATACCAAAACCCTAATCCCTTAATTCGGGATTAATTTACAAAACTGCTAAAAATAACAAAAACCGCCCCAAAAAAAAAATTGGGGCGCTGCCCTGGGCTACTGCCTGTTGACGAACGTTGCGCGTAACGAGGGGGGGGGCATACCTGCCCCCCCCTTGGGAACCCCCTAGGAAAGCGCCCGGTGCACACGACATAAGCAAAGCACTACTACGAAGGATCATCAAACACAATTATCATATCTGACGCACCCACACACACACATGCAAAGAATATAACACATACCCAACATTCTACCACTTGTTGTTTTCTTTGCATCCAGGGGTCCAGGGGATTATATAGTCAACAATCTAGGGCAACAATGCCCATTGTTACTTTACACCAGGAGAACTTTTCTATACTCACAGACTTTGTCAATAAATCTGCAACATTCTTCAGAGTGTCAACCTTTTCCAGCAACACCTTCCTTTCCTCAACCATGTCTCTCACAAAGTGATACTGAACATCAATATGCTTTATCTTCGAATGATAAGCTGGGTTCTTTTCCAGGAAGATTGCACTCTGACTGTCACAATCTAATCTCACTGCTTGTTGTACCAACCCAATACCTGAACACAATCTTTGTAACCATACTACTTCCTTGCTTGCATGAGTGGTTGCCATGTATTCATCTTCTGTAGTTGAGAGTGCCACTACGGCCTATCTTTTGCTCATCCAATTGATTGCTCCTCCAAATAGGTTAAACACATACCCACTTGTAGATCTTCTGCGATCCAAATCTCCAGCCCAATCTGCATCAAGAAAACCATGTATGTCCAACACTCTGTCCAATCCTAGTCTTCCTTGGTAGCACAATCCATAACTAGTAGTGCCACGAAGATACCTGAAGGCCCTCTTTACTGTTGTCCAATGCTCCTTCCCTAGTTTTGACATATACCTACTCAAAACTCCCACTGCATGTGCAATGTCTAGTCTAGTACAGACCATTGCATACATCAAATTGCCAACTGCACTGGCATATGAAACATGGGACATGTCCTCTTCTTCTTCTTGTGTCTTGGGACACTGATCTATATATAACTTTACACCTATAGGAATATGATCCTCGACCGGTTTACTTCCATGCATATTAAACCTCTGCAATATCGTCTCAACATATTTCTCTGATTCAACAAGAGTTTCTTGTTTGCACGATCTCTTTTAATCTCCATTCCCAGAATGAAGTTAACAGCACCGAGATCCTTCATGTCAAATTTGGAGGATAGCTGCGATTTCACCTCCTTGATAACATCCATGTTATTTCCTACCAACAACATGTCATCAACATACAACACTACATAAATGAAGTGATTACCAACATGCTCGGAATATACACAACGATCAACTCTTTTTCTTACAAATCCCAATCCAAGGATGTATGTGTCAAACTTTTGGTACCACATCCTAGGTGATTGCTTCAGACCATATAGTGACTTCTTTAGCTTACAGACCATCTCTTTCTTTCCCTTCACTACAAAGCCTTATGGTTACTTCATGTAGATTTCTTCTTCAATATCCCCATGTACGAATGTTGTCTTCACATCCATCTGTTCCACTTCAAGATCAAAAGCAGCAACAATAGATAATTGAAATCTAATAGAAGTTAACTTAGCAACAGGAGAAAAAATCTCACTAAAGTCAATTCCCTCTACCTGGGAATAACCTTTTGCTACTAACCGAGCTTTGTATTTCTCCACTTTACCTTGTGCATTAAAATTCTTCTTAAACAACCATTTGCTACCAACAAATTTTCTTCCAGCTAGCAACTCAACTATATCCCATGCCTCATTCTTATCCAAGCCATCCATTTCTTCAACCATGGCCTTCCTCCAGAGTTTACTATCCTCTGAATTCACTGCTTCCCTGACAGTTATGGGATCATCATCAGTAACAGATAAAGAAAAATTTGAACGGAAATCAGGTGGACTATACCTTTATGGTTGCCTTTTATCTCTCGCCGATCTCCTTAATACTGGGGTATGAGGTTCTTCATCTTCTTCTTCTGCTTCCTCTTCTTCAGAGGATTCAGATTTTGCATCATCCAACTCAAGCTCTATTTTCCCATGTTCGTCTTGCGTTGGTAGGAATTCTTGTTTGGACACATATTTTACCTCTCTGAACACAACATCTCGACTGTAAACAGTCTTCTTGGTTTATGGGTTCCAAAGTTTATAACCTTTCACACCATCTTTATAACCAATAAAGATACACTTTTCAACCTTTTTATCCAGCTTACTCTTGTTTTCCTTTGGAACATGTACATAAGCATCACAACCAAACACTCTAATATGTTGAAGAGAGTGTTTCTTTCCAGACCATACCTCGTGTGGAGTTTTATCATCCAACACTGATGAAGGCGATCGATTGACCAGGTAACATGTTGTGCCCACTGCCTCTGCCTAGAATTCTTGTCCTAACCCGGCACTGCTGAGCATGCTTCTTACTTTTTCCATCAGTGTCATGTTCATCCTTTCTGCAACTCCATTCTGTTGAGGAGTGTATGGAGTAGTCTTATGCCTTGCTATACCACACTTCTTACAGAATTCTTCGTATTCATTTTCGCAGAATTCTCCACCATTATTTGTTCTCAATAGCTTTATTTTCTTCTCTGTCTGATTTTCTATCAGAGCCTTAAACTCTTTAAATTTATCAAATACCTCAGATTTCTTTCTAAGAAAATAAATCCATGTGTTCCTAGAAAAATCGTCTATGAATGAAACATAATACATAGATTTACCTAGGGATGGAATAGGAACAGGTCCAAACACATCACTGTGTATCAACTCTAAGATCCCCTTTGCTCTTGTAGCACCAGATGGGAATCTTGATTATGTTCACCATATATGCAATGTTCACATAAATCAAAATCCAGAGTGAAATTAGACATACCTTCAACCATACCTTTACCGTGTAGTGTTCAAAGGCCCTTTTCTCCAATATGTCCCATTCTTTGATGCCATAACATGGTCTTATTTCCAAGGACAATATTGGTCTTGCCTTCTTTATTTCTCTGTTCAGGGACAACAGAACTGTTACACCCATTAGTATAAGTTCTTCCCAACAACTTGTACAGAGTTCTACACCGAACTCCCCTCATCAGCACCATTGCTCCTCGTACCATCTTGCAAGTGTTCTTTCCAAATATAGTATCCACTCCTGCATCATCCAACTTGCTTGCAGATATTAGGCTCCTGGCAAGTTTTGGAATGTGTAGAATCCCAGGGAGAGTTCTAATCCTTCCATCTTTTAGCAACAACTTAACCCTTCCACGTCCCATGATTTTTGCTGTCGAGTCATCTCTTAGGAATACATCACCACCATCATATTTTTTATATTCAGAGAACCACTCCCTGTGAGGAGTCATATGGTATGACGCACCTGATTCGATCAACCATACATCACGGCCTGCATGTGTACTTGTAGATGCCAGGTAAACATCACCTCCTTCTTCAGTGGAGGTTTTCGCCTCTGTGGAAGAGGTACTATCAGATCCCTTTGGTTTTTCAACCTTCTTAGACTTGCAATCTTTCTTATAATGCCCTGTTTTACCACACTTCCAACATTTCCTCAAAGATTTTCCTGGAGACTTAGATCTACCTGTAGATTTAGATCTCCACCCCGAAAGCTTACCATGGTTCCTGTCTTGGGTACGCCCTCTTACAAATAAATCATCTGTGTTGTGACCATCCATGTTTTTTCGCCTCATCTCTTCAGATAACAAGGATACAACTACATCCTCATACTTCACTGTAGATTGAGTGGTACTGCCTATTGCTACAACCAGATTATCCCAAGAGTCTGGCAAAGAACATAACAAAGTAATACACTTATCTTCTTCTGCAATTGTAATATTAACAGAGCCAAATTGACTTACTAGAGTATAAAAGGCATTTAGAGGTTCTGTCATAGAATCTCCATCTTCCATCCTAAGATGATACAACTTCTTTCGAAGAAACAACTTGTTTACCAGGGACTTTGATTGATACAAATTCCCCAACTTATCCCATAGTTCCTTGGTTGTAGATTCTCCTGAGACATTCAACAAAACCGAATCTGCTAGGCAGAGTCGAATAATACTCCTTGCTCTTCTGTCCAACTTCTCCCAATCTTCCTTCGACATACCAGTAGCTAGTGTACTAATAGTTTGTGTACTAGTAGGTTGTGTACCAGTAGCATGTGTGCTAGCAGACGATGTACTAGGATCCACAACAATCCATTGTTCTTTGTCTACAAGAAGGTCCTCCATCTCGAGCTTCCATATCTCAAAGTTTTTACCGTTGAACTTCTCTATCTCGATTCTATATGTGCTCGCCATTCCTCTTTCTATACTCGAATCTCCACTGCAAAATCTCCCACTAAACCCAGGTTTATCACAGACCCAAGATAAACTTGATCTATCAAGACCGAGCCAAACCCTCAACAACAAAGGCATCCTTCTGAAGCCAAAAACAGGCTCTTATACCACATGTAAGTTTTAAACCTGTGAAGTAAAGCAATGCATATAGATTCTTAATAAAAACATAATTTAATCAATGGCTCATACTCATAGTACACAGAGATTTAATACCCGAAACCCTCAATTGGGAAAACCTTTCTTATATTCATTATATCGAATTTCACCATTCACCATACAATATATATACAATGTTTTTAGGTATTCCGTAGATACCAAAACCCTAATCCCTTAATCCGAGATTTATTTACAAAACTGCTAAAAATAGAAAAATCCGCTAAAAATAGCAAAAACCGCCCCAAAAAAAAATTTGGGGCGTTGCCCGAAACCCTGTCGGCCCCGAGCTACCGTCCATTGCTGAACGCTACACGTAACCAAGGGGGGGCATACCTACCCCCCCTAGGAAACCGCCCGACGCACACAACACAAATAGAGCACTACTACGAGGGATCGTCAGACGCAGTTGTCATATCTGATGCGCCGACACACACACATGCAATGAATATAACACATACCCAACATTCTCCCACTTGTTGTTTTCTTTGCATCCAGTGGTCCAGGGGATTATATAGTCAACAATGCCCATTGTTACTCTACTCCAAGAGAACTTTTCTATACTCACAGACTTTGTCAATGAATCTGCAACATTCTTCAGAGTGTCAACCTTTTCCAGCAACACCTTCTTTTCCTCAACCATGTCTCTCACAAAGTGATACTAAACATCAATATGCTTTGTCTTCGAATGATAAGCTGGGTTCTTTGCCAGGAATATTGCACTCTGACTGTCACAATCTAATCTCACTACTTGTTGTACCAACCCAATACCTGAACACAATCTTTGTAACCATACTGCTTCCTTGCTTGCATGAGTGGCTGCCATGTATTCAACTTCTATAGTTGAGAGTGCCACTACTGCCTGTCTTTTGCTCATCCAACTGATTGCTCCTCCAAATAGGTTAAACACATACCCACTAGTAGATCTTCTGCGATCTAGATCTGCAGCCCAGTCTGCATCAACAAAACCATGTATGTCCAACACTCTGTCCAATCATGGTCTTCCTTAGTAGCACAATCCATAACTGGTAGTGCCATGAAGATACCTGAAGACCCTCCTTACTGTTGTCCAATGCTCCTTCCCTGGTTTTGACATATACCTACTCAAAACTCCCACTGCATGTGCAATCTGTCAGACGCAGTTGTCATATTTGACGCAACCAAACACACACATGCAAAGAATATAACACATACCCAACAGTGGCATGCTATAAAGTTATGACCTTGGGTTACCCTAAAGTTGTGGCATGCTATAAAGTTATGACCTTAGGTTATCCTTATAAGTGAAGAGTAGTGTTAATCATATGCAAAATTTAACATTATATAAAGTTGTGGCATATTATAAAGTTATGACCTTGGGTTACCCTAAAGTTGTGGCATGCAATAAAGTTATGACCATAGGTTAACCTTTTAAGGAAAGAGGGGTGTTGATTATATGTAAAATTTGACATGTTATAAAGTATTAACATGACATAACCTTAGGAAGGCATAGGGGCATACTAACATGTCTATGAAGGAAGATGAGTATTTCGATCACTAATTTGCTTACTAGGACGGGGTACTAGAAATTTCGTTAATTTCTTATGAATTCCGTCATATTTACACAATTAATTTAGTTTGATATCGTAATATGTTCTACTCTACTATGCAATATGATATGCAAGTTTATGCAATTTATAGGTGAACAATATGGAATTATAACAACATGTAATTTATTCACATTCACGACATCTTTAACGATAAATTACACAAAAATTGTTGTTAGTCCTTGATTTTGCAAATGGCTGATAAGAAAACATTTTCCATGCCCTATCTTTTCCTATCTTTTCCTAGCTTTATTCTATGCTCTTTTTCTTCTTCTATAGTTTTTAAAGTGCTTGCATTATCCTTTTTTGGGTGTTTTTAACCTGCATTTGTGTGATTAAGTTTTGGATTAGACATTGTTTAGAGCTCTTCATCAAATCATAAGTCCTTTCCCACTTTTAAATTTGAATTTAAATTAAAAGGGAAAGGCACTAAAGAATAACGCTATTCTTGTAGCGCCAGGGTATTCATTATTTTGCATGCGCCAACTTCATGAGAACGTGATAGATCGTGCCCGAGATATTTTCCTAAGAAGCTATCATCACTAATGATCAATATCAGGTCGTGGATGTGATAAGATATTCATTTGCAGAAATCGGGTTATGTGCCTTCATCATTCCTTTTGCAGGTTTACATAATATCATGAAATTATACTGACAGACTCACTCCAGCCCTATATCAAATTCGCCGGTGGTCTATGTTATATCTGCAGAAATTGGAATTTTTTTACTAAGCTCCTTTTCCAACAGATTTAAAGATGTAATTGCAAACAAATACCTTGCTCGTAGCAGAAGCATTGCAAAAGATTAACCCCAGAAATTAAAAGTGAGCCCAATCAGCCTTATTTTCAGTCACTTTGCTTGAGTAACCATTTAAATGTGGTGATCATGTGGTGCTAACCACATAGGATGGACGTATAGCTATTGCAAGTGGAGCCATTACAAAAATTACAGATTCCTTTGTGACTCTTTATTTATCCCATCAACTAAGATTGTTAGTGAGTAAAGAGCATGAATTGATCAGGCAGGTTTAGTTCATGAATCTCCAACAAAATACTTTTTACAACAAGAAGCGAGAATTGTGATGCAGACATATATTGAAAGCATATATGCTACAGGAGGTAATGAGACTGAAGCATATGCAAAGTTAATGGTTGTTGTTCCAACAATCTTGTGTGGATTAAGAATTTCAAGGGAAAATTAATATCTACAATGCCAATTGTCGATTTTGGTACCAAGGATGGCAAGAAACAATTATTAATTTCTGAGATAGTTTGATTCCTCTTGCAATCTATTAGAGGATTTGATGATGCAATTGGAGTAAATAAGTCCTCTTGCTTAAGAGACAATTTTTTCCTTCTACATCATATCTTCTACATCCTTCTCCCATTCAAACAACAGTACATACACACATGGTTGTTAATAGGATGGATGCAATTGTTGCAGAAAGATAAAGAAAAAGGAAAACACAAAGAAAAGATCAAAAGAAGAAAGACATAAATCAAATACAGGCAATACTCTGTTTTTTTCTGTTTTAGTCCTTATACTAAAGAGAAGTTTATGAAATGATGGAGATGAATTATTTGAAACCAAAAGAGGTTTTTGTTGGGAACGGACCCCTTCACAAAAACCTCTCTCGGTTTTAGCACAACTATCACAGTTTAATAGGTTCAAATATATCTTTGAGGCCTATTTTTTAGAGATTTCACAATAAATGATTTCATGTTTTAGTGACCAATTTTTGGTGAGGTTTCAAAGCATTTGGAGATGAATTTTTGGAAACCAAAAGAGGTTTATGTTGGGAACGGGCCCCTTCACAAAAACCTCTCTTGGTTTTTACACAAATATCATAGTTTAAGAGGTTCAAATATGTCTTTGAGGCCTATTTTTCAGAGATTTCACAATAAATGATTTCTTGTTTAGTGACCAACTTTTGGTGAGGTTTCAAAGCAGATGGAGATGAATTTTTGGAAACAAAAAGAGTTTTTTTGTTGGGAAATGGCCCCTTCACAAAAACCTCTCTTTGTTTTTACACAGCTATCACATTTTGCGAGATACAAAGAGATATTTAGACCCTATTTTTCAGGAATTTGGCAAATTTATTTTCCTAAAAGCTCTCATGGACAACAGTTGATAAGCCACCTCATCAATTCGACTTGGAGATAATATTTGATCTCCTCCTTTGATTATTTTAAACAAGATACTAAATATAGACGATGAGGTTTTCAAATCCATTTCTTTTGTATCTTGATGAATATGTATTCTTTCTATATAAACAGGGTAGAAGGAGAAGTTGAAAAAAGGTCGATCAATTGGGGAATCAAAGGTTATTTTTTTTAAAGACTCCTCTGTGAAGCAAAGACCATTTTTTCATATTGGCACTAAATGGAAAAGACATTTTGATGGTCATAAATTCTTTTCATGTTATTATCTTCTTTTTTTTTCTTACTTGGATGCATTTTTATCTTTTGCTAAGCATATGATATCTTTGTTGTGAGTAATACAGTGAAAGCTTGTTGTTTAAATTGTTCATAACTAAGAGTTGCTTTCAAGTACCATGTTCTTATTTCTTAATGATATTTGGGAATGAGAAATCTATGTGTGAGTGGACAAATCAAAAACTCATATATATTTATTTCTTCATTTACTTTTTACCATATGATTTATCAAATTGTCTGTCATTTACTAAGCTAATGAGATGTTTATTTGCCTTTGTACATTGAGCCTTATATCCTTATTGTATCTTTGAACCAACCTTCAACCATTTCTAAATCATATTCAAAACCTTTATAAAATACCATTGCAATAACTTGATGATGCCCTAGCTTGCCCTCTCAAAGTCAAGTGCAACTTTAGGGACTAACAATTGTTACGAGGAAAATCTCTCTATGGCATGGGGTAAACCACAACAGACGGAATGAAACGTATAAATCAAATATAATCCTAAGTATGCTATATAAATGAAATGCTAACAAGACAAGATCAAGAACCTACCTCGTCCAGACATTTGATGAAAACCATCGTTGAGCAAGCAACTCAAAGCTTTATACCTGCAACTTGTCCTCAGCAATCAAGATACGCAAGAATATGGTGATAAAATATAATGTTAGCACATAAAATAGCATAATCCATTAACATGCATGACAAATACGCCCATGGAATAATAATTCAAATATTTGCAAGATATCAATTGGACGAGAAAAGAGTATGTCTATTAAAAATTATCAATAGAAGTGTATAAGTGACAAACATCTGTAACGATACATATTGGAACCGAGAAACTAAGTCCCTCCACCAAATACAAGCTCATATAAAGGAGACAATGAGGTTCTCCATCAAAGAAAGAAGAGCTTGGGGGATGAACAATGTGTTCATACTTTTAAGAATAAAAGGATGCAAACTCAATGTGAAGTGAAATTTCTCCAGAGTATCTTTGCTTTCAAAAGTTGAATCCTCCTTTCCACGACTTGGATATGGCCCAATTTATAACCTTCAAATGGAACTGAAGGGTCGAGTTGGAACATTTCCAGTATATGGAAGGTCAAGGGTCATGGATCCCATGACGTGACATGGAAACCCGACAGAATTTTTAATTTTGAGCACCAAACCCGATGTACGCGGGTTATAGTGGTGCAACCTGCGTATACGCATGTTGTCTAACTGGTAGGGCACGTGTATGTGGAAAAATATGATTTTTTGGCTTTGGAAGGTACAACAAGGGAATTCAAGTTTGCATAGGGAAATGGAAAGGCCATCCAATCAAGTTGCATGGGTTGAGCAAAAATTTGCTATAATAGATGCCCCCTAATGTGTGAGGTCGGAGGAGTATCTGCAATGGCCGAAATACATTATAATTCCTAGAAGTGGAGTAATGGAGACTCAACTAGAAGTGTTAGTTGCTCATGAGAATATTACAATCCATAATGACTTTGTACACATGACTACCAATTTGAATTACACTACATATCCATGTGGAAATATACCAAATAGTTGTTCATGGCCATGAATAGGCAATACAAAGTAGACACATGCCATAGGTTTTCATAGTCACAAACAAGGCCCAGTGGAAACCAGTCTCAAAATCAATCTAAAGATATTTGTATATAATGGAGTACAATCTGATCCCCCATGATCACTAAAGTCATATAGGTACTAGTCCATTGAAAGACAACAACAAAATATGAATGATGCTACTATAAGATGAATGTCTTCTACACTATCCACCAAAGGTGCAAGTCTACATTATGTGAATAAAGGATTTGATGTTGAACACAATGAGACTTTGTTTGATTACCGATCATTGAGGTATACCATTAACAAATGCAAGACAACCTACTGATAATGAAAGTAGGTATCAAGGCACCAAGTACATTCTTATAAGTGTGAATAAAGGTGCTGAGGTTGAACACTTGAAGAATCCATTGATCAGGGGACATTGATGTATTCCCCACTGTCGATGGCGGACGAACTTGCCACTGATGACTGCAAGCCTCTAGGTACTCATAGGACTCTAGGCCTCATTTCTAGAATAGATGAGTTGAAGTCGATGGAAGGAGACCCACTTAAAGGAGAGCATTAAGGCATCTCACATTAGTCAACACGAGGTACAAAGCAATATCTTGATGATTTGGAGGAACTCAGACGAAGAGGATGTTCATGAACCAACAACCCTGTGCGTCTTTCGCATGCACCAAATGCAAGTAGTGCACGAAAAAGACCCTATGAATAACAACTAATAAGGAAGATTGTTGACAAAGGCGAGAAAACCACCAATAAGGCTAATGGCATCCAAGACACTGCACGAATCCCAATGTGTGAATAGATTTCTTGTCGTCAAACACAAGGGAAACCCCCAAGTCAACAACCAATGATGAGATGTCGACTATTGGGTTCAAGGTTACCTACCCATAATGAAAGTAGGACCATGGTGCACGGTAGGACTACAACTTCATGTGACTCTGAGACACACTGAGGGTATGGTCAACATGCAAAGTCAAGAGTTATGAGGAATGGTCGACACATGCTTTTAGACATCCTTTGAACAAGAGAATGAGACATATGGATAACTCAGGCATCATAGACTTGATGATAAAGCTTCGTGATGCAGGAGGCATCAACGAACTCTCCATAGGGACTGGAAGAATAACTAGTCGTAGGAGTAAACTCTAAGTAACGAGCTCAATTTCCTAAGGTCATAGTAAACCCAAACTTTGGATGACAATGGACTCAAAATTTTGTGCTCTGTTCAAAGGCGACATGACTGCTACCAATATGAGATAATATTCTTTTCCCGCCCGTCTCTTTTTATTTTTTCATAGGCAAATGAATGTCATGATACAATAGAGGAAAAGAGTGTCACGAGTAAGCAACTAGCTCCAAATTGTGGAACATACCTATGCTCAATGCAAGGAAGTGCATGCGGGGCATGGACACTCGGGGGAATGTTTCCTCTTAGGGTACAAGGTGCCAAGCTGTAAAGGATATAAATAAGGCTCTGCTTGGCTAGTGATGCAAAATGATGAGGTAAGAGGCTTATAACGAGAAAGCGGGAACTGACAGTAGGCTCAATAGTGCAAGTAATATAATGGAATGCAATTACAACTTAACTCCAAAGAATGTCCTTTTTCGTAAATTTAGTCCCTTGGGCCCGAGAAAGTATAAAACATTACCCAGGAGAACTCTTATAGCCAATGTTGACTAGAGTGTTCCTTTTTCATAATTAGTTTGCTTGGTCCAAAAAAGGGTTAAACTAACACCAAATAGATGTCCTTTTAGAACCATTTAACGAGTGTGAAAGAGACAAGTTCACTCGACAATCTTTTCACTTTTTAGAGAGTCGAAAAATATCTTAACTAAGATTCGAGGGGAGTCCCATGGGTATAGGTCAGAATGATTGTGAGTAAGAATATGGGGTTCAAACGCAAAGTCATATTGGAACTATAAGGGACTCCCGGTCCTATGGCATAAATTTTGCATGAGCACCAAATGGCACAAAGGTTCTAACCAGGGCACCCATGTTTGGTAAGCCTCTACCACTCAATAACGACACTTCTAGTAGCTGTAAGAAGGTTATGTGTCGCTAATAAATGGGTTTGTACCTAAGGCATATGGATCAAAATCATAGGACAATGAAAATATGCAAAATGGAGTGACAACCTATCCTATATGTTGGTTGTTAGCACTATGTAAATTGCTTGGCTGAAGAAGAAAATCACAAAGGTAACCACAAAACCAATTTAGAATTGAAACTAGCTCTTTCAATTCAAAGAGGGATTTCTCTTGTCACTTGGTCTCTGAAAGATAAGTTTTCTTTTGAGGATCGATGGCTAGATATTTGATTAGAAGAATAAATTTATGAAGTTTTATGGCAGGAAGTAAAAGGAATATGTTGGGAAATGGAGTCAACTTTGAAACAAATGGAACTATCAATGACTTGGTGGGTAGAAAAATCAAGGAAGCAGAGGCTAGAGAGGTGATAATCCTTCAATTTTAAAATATTGTTGTTGTATGATGGAAGAAAGAGAAAACAAATAACAACATTTAGAGCACCAACTGAGATGAATTCTGATTGAGTTAAGAAGAGATAACAATACTTAAATTGCTTGAATCTAAAGCATCAAAATCAGAGGAATTTAAGACCATTAGATTTCCAATCTAAGCATATAAGAGTTGTAGATGAAAAGAGAAAGAAAACATGAAGTACATACATGAAAAATAAACACACACTTCAGATCACCACCACAAGAATCTCTGGTATGAATAACACTAGACTTTTGCACTAATATTTCATTTAACTTAAGAAAATTTACAAAATGTTCAAGACAAATCTCGTTTATGCTTCTACCAACCCTTTAATCAATCAAAATTACAAATATATATAGAAAAGACTCTTCCCCAAGCTGAGGAGGTCGAGCTCAACTACTTCCCAAAGTTGGATCTGGTTACAAAATTATAGCAACACGTTTAGAACTACCTGCTAGGAAACAAGAATCAATTTTATGGAAAATAGGGGTCAAAGATAACATCGTGTCTCTCGAATCATGATAGATGTTACAAAACTGAGAGAGGTTTTTATGAATGGGCTCGTGCTTGAAAAAATGCTCATTCAGTTATCCAAAATTCCTCTCTAGCATCCTTGGATCTGTGCCCAAATATAATGACTAAAACAGAAAATCATTAAATGTTTAAGTCTAAAATTTACATTGTAAAGATCCATTCGAATCTTCCAAACCATGACACCTGTGAAGAAACTGAGAGAAGTATTTGTGAATGGGCTCATTCTTGACAAAACGATCTTTCAGTTTTCAAAGATTCCTTTCCATGTGGTCAGAAATTGAATTTGAAGTTGATTGCAAAAACAATCATTTTCAGAACTTGCACAACGAACTTGCGTAGCGAACTTGCGGAGCGAGTTTCCTTTTGATATTTTCTTTTATTGTTTGGCTTTGATTGATGGATGAAGGTCACCGATTGATAGGTTGACACTTGATATGATGATAAACATCCCTATGACCACTTCATTACCCTTTCAAACACCATTTTCTTCAACATCCTAATATATGTTAAATACTCGATTTTGACCCTTGAGCAAATTATAGGACACTAACATTGGCTCCAATGGGGATATTGTCCTCCCTGTGAGGAAGAAAACAACTCGTTGACGAGGTGCCTTCATCCATTGGGTTGTTCCCAACCTGCAAACTGACTTGTGTCCTTCTCCAACTAAAATCAAACAACAACCCAAGCTTTACACCGGAATCTGAACTGAAAACTCACTGCTGAAAAGATTCTCAGAGTGTTGAGCTTATTCATCAAACTTACCTAACATTACTAAGTGATACAATAATTCCAATGCAACCAATCAAGCAACTGGATACTTTATTGAAGCATACATTCAACGTTTCCAAGCAGACATAAAAACATAGAAAATGACAACTCAAACCTCAGTTGAAACCGATACCCATAGTGCATGAACACAACAAACTCCATCTTTCTTGATGACTTTTATAAAAATGTAAAAGACACTATAAGAATCGTTTTCCCTGATGATTGCAACAGATTTGCAAAAGGGTCTTGAAAATCAACAAAAGGACAAGAATATCCCTTATGATTAAATGTTGGTTTATGTTCTATCTCATCCATTTTCATCTCTTTTTCAAAATGCAAGGGATCCATTTGTTCATATTTCTCATCATCTATAGCAAGATAAGGCTTTGTATGGTCCTGTATATATTCAAATGAAAGATAAATTATATGTGTTTGATGAATATCCAGAGGTCCTTCTTCATTTCATTCAAGAGAACACCAATCTTGATTTACAAAGGAATTAAAGAAAATAACAATTTCTTCATTGTCTTCCTCTATCTCATATTGAAAAGTATCATATATTGTTTTGTTGCTTTCCTGAAATTTTAAATCATAGTTGTCATGTGTAACCAATGGCTCTTCATGTATGCCATTTTGATTTTCAGAAGAATCAAGAAAAACAACTCCATGCACATTTTCTTATTGCAACTTATCATGAATTGTTTCACTGCTTAGAGTTCCTAGGCATGCAAATTCAAAACTCTGGTTTTCATGGAAATCAGAGAAAACAACTACTTTTTCATTGTCTTCCTGAAACTCTATGTCATCAATTGGTTTTGAGTCAAAATTTTCTGTACATACAACTTCAGAGAATGAAAGGACTAAAGATCCATTCGATTGACTATCTTGATCTCTCTCTTGGTCACACAAAAGTTGGCAAGACTGCTGCAGACTTTTATCAAATTTAGGAATAGGCATATGGTTGTCATCATTAAAATCCTGCTCAGTTTCATTTTCATCTAAGAGAGAAGCTACCATTTCTTGTTGGTGATGAAAAGGGTTTTCGTACAAAGCTTCCAGTATTTCTTCATCCGAACTCTTCATCACCATAAAAAAATTTCAAAATTTTGAATGAAATTTTCAAAATGATCACAACAATTTTGAACCAACAACAAAGATGAATAGGATTCTTTATAATGCTCATAAAATCTTGTATGAAAATATTGTAATGAATAAAGAATTGCAAACGTTAAAATTCCATACCATTGTTTTTCCTTTTCCTCCAAGGTGGCCATAAACATATTCATCAAACAACCTTCATGAAATTGAACCCTTAGCTTATGCACATGCATGTGAAATTTAACCAAGTGCAAAGCAACATCGTCTCCTTTATCATCTTTGAATTTTGGCAAATATGCCTGCCAATATATACGATGCATTCGATTTGGAAAACTGAGAATGTGAGCACGATTCATAGGAGCATACCTCACGGATTGAGAATCCATCTTGAACCAGTGGATTCACCATGACAGTATTTAGGCTACTGAGTATTTGGACTTGTCTAAAATTGGAGTCGTCGGGTGAATGGTACAACCTTCATGTGTTTGGCTTCAATTCACCATCAGAAGTCAAATCTGAACTTTTTAATTTCTCCCAGGGAAGATTTCACTTTCCTCCCTGACAATGGGGCCAAAATGTTAGCACTATGTAAATTGCTTGGCTAAAGAAGCAAATCACAAAGGTAACCAAAAAACCACTTTAGAATTGAAACTAGCTCTTTTAGTTCAGAGGGATCTCTCTTGTCACTTGGTGTCTAAAATATAGGTTTTATTTTGAGGATCAATGGCTAGATCTTTGATCAGAAGAATAAATTTATGAAGTTTGCTGGTAAGAAGGAAATGGAATATGTTGGGCAATGGAGTCAACTTTGAAACAAATGGAACTATCAGTGACTAGTGGGTAGAACTATCAAGGAAGCATAGGCTAGATAGGTGATAATCTTCCAGTTTTAAAATATTTTTGTTTTATGATGGAAGAAAGAGAAAACAAATAACAACATTCAGAGCACCAATTGAGATGAATTCTGATTGAGTTAAGAAGAGATAACATTACTTAAATTGCTTGAATCTAAATCATCAAAATCATATGAATTTCATACCATTAGCTTTCCAATCCAAGCATATAAGAGTTGTAGATGAAAAGAGAAAGAAAACAGGAAGTACATACATGAAAGAGAAACACACACTTTAGATCACCACCATAAGAATTTATGGTATGAATAGCATTGGAATTCTACACTAATATTCCATTTAACTTCAAAAAATTTACAAAATGTTCAAGACAAATCTCCTTTATGTTTCTACCAACCCTTTAGTCAATCAAAATTACAAATATATATAGAAAATACTCTTCCCCAAGCTGAGGATGTTGATCTCAACTACTTCCCAAAGTTGGATTTGGTTACAAAACTATAGCAACACGTTTAGAACTGTCTACTAGGAAATAGTAATCAATTTTCTAGAAAATAGGGGTCAAATATAACATCATATCTCTCGAATCATGATAGAGTTTACAAAAATGAGAGTTTTTTTTGTGAATGAGATCGTGATTGACAAAAGCCTCTTTCAGTTTTCCAAAATTCCTTTCCAGAGTCTCAAGATCCGACCCAAATATAATGGCTAAAACAGGAAATCATTAAATGTTTAAATTTGAAAAATAGGTTGTAAAGATCCATTTGAATCTTCCAAACCATGACACTTGTGAAGAAACAGAGAGAGGTTTTTGTGAATGGGCTCGTGATTGACAAAATATTCTTTCAGTTTTCCAAAACTCCTCTCTAGAGTCTCAGGATATGCACCCAAAGATAATGACTAAAACATGAAATCATTAAATGTTTAAATCTGAAAAATACGATGTAAAGGCACATTTGAATCTTCCAAATCATGACACCCGTGAAGAAAATAAGAGAGGTTTTTGTAAATGGGATCGTTCTTAACAAAATCCTATTTAATGTTTCAAATATTCCTTTCCATGTGGTCAGAAACTGAGTTTGAAGTTGACTTCAAAAACTGTCATTTCCAGAATTTGCACAACAGACTTGTGTAACGAACTTGCGAAGCGAGTTTCCTCTTGACATTTTCTTCTATTGTTTGGATTTTATTGATGGTTGAAGGTCAGTGATTGATATTTTGACACTTGAGATGATGATAAGAATCCCTAGGACCACTTCATTACCCTTTCAAACACCATTTTCTTCAACATCCTAATATATGTCAAATACTCGATTTTGACCCTTGAGTAAATTATAGGACACTAACATCGGTAAAAGAAAATACCCGTCGAAGTCACGAATGGGTGGTAGCTCGCTAGAAACTAAAAAAATCCTTGGGCAAAACCACCAAAACCGACTCCTTCCATTGCACTATTAGTCCACTAGGTAAACAATTAGCATAAACTATATAAAGTGGATAATTTTTTTCTATTAATAGTAAAAATAAACAACTTTACCATACCATTTGAGTTTTTTACCCACATAGTGCATTTTAGACCATTTTTCCCATGATCTTCAAGTGTTGATTGCAGGAGCTACGATCAACGAAATTGACAATTGTTTGGACCAAGTAAGTGCCCTTCCCCTCTTCATTTTTACTGGTTTAAAATTTAAATTTAGTCCTCATTTTTTGAGTTTAAGAGGGCGCAATGTGTAAACTAGGGTGTACATGAGTTATAGTTTATCAGGTCAAGTATGTGGAGACATGTACACGGGAAAAGAAAATCCTACCCCTGTATATGTGGCCCTACAGGCGACTGTTAACATTACATCCCGCGTACAAGTCCACAAACAAGTGTTTTAATGAATTTAACTCAAAAAATGATTTTGCTTTGGCAGGATGATGCTTGAATGGAGAGAGAGGGAGCATGAGGAAGTAGATGCAGCAGTGGAAAGCGCTGCAGGGGCCCAACTAGCTCTAAAAAGATGTCTTCTTTATAAATTTTGGGGTCTCAAAGGAATGAGGGCTCAAGTGAGGTTACTCCAGATGCTTGTAAACTATTGGGATCCAGAGACAGAGGCCTTCAATCTCGATGGGCAACCATTGAGGATTGTACTAGATGACATCTATTTTATCACATGATTATAGTAAATCTCAAAGCCCGAGAGGATGGGGGTGGTATGAACATAGAGGATTACATTGCCACCCATTGTGTTGCAGGCACATATAAAGTAGGGAGCCAACTCCCCATTAGGGTGATTGAGAACCTGAGTTTAAAAATCACCATACTTGTTATTACACGGATCTCGAGGTCAACCTCGTTGCATTAGGCATCATAACCACTCATTTTTTACGTAGTGGAGTGTTTACGACTCATGGTTTATGACTGGTGTACCTCACTGCTGGTTAACATGAAGAGCCAGCTGACGGATTGCAAACATGGGGGAAAGAGAAACTTTGGGTTTGCATCCATCTTGTGTAGTTTTTTCTTTGAGCGGGTTCCAGGCTTAAGCCCTAGAGTAGAGATCATTCCACACAGACCACACGATCCAACCATGTCACAGTGGACTGACATGATGAGGTGGTTAGGAGGTGGTAGGGTGCCAACCCCCTACAATGATGAGTTATTTTTCTGGTGGCATCGCCAGGTTACAGCCATAGACGACTACCCCTATGCGAGGATCAACTACAGAGGGGATCCAAATATGCCTTTACCACCAGGTTCCGCCTACGGTGATATAGGTATGAAAAGTTTTTATATATTTCATTTTTTTGTGTTTTTTCGAAAAGAGTAAAAAAACGCAAATATTTTTGTATGGTATCAAGTATTAATAATGGCTTTGTCACGTAGATGTAGGTTTGTGTTGACAAGATGGATTTCCATGACGTCAGCTGAGGAGTCGGGGAGATGAGCATGCAGGAGGAGATGTAGAGAGAGTGCTACAAAATGTGTAGGGGAACCTATCTCGATTGACGCACATGATTCCTATGGTTCAGGTGGAGGATCTACTAGAGGCTATGCAACGACAGGTGGTGGATGTGCCCCGTGCGAGGTTGCGACTTTTCTGGTGTCTCGCAAATGCCATACTATGATATCACGATACACATCCAACGCCACAAGTGTATATGCCATGGCCATATATCTACCGACCATATATGTATTTTGAGGGTGTGAGCCCCATTTTGTACTATAACACCATATTTTTTAAAGAGATGAAATATAAAAAACACAGGTCCTTGACTTTACTTATATATGTTACAATGTGTACATTGATGAATGTGTTTTCTTTACTTTAGTTATGTGACAAATGCCAATCTAAAACATAATTAACATATGCATTAGATACATAATTAGAACTTCTAGGTATGTGATTATAAATAATAAAATCAAAATATCGTTCCAAAAGTCGTACCCGTAGAAATCATCGGAGTAGAGTAGGGTCTCGCACATGGTAACTGTATTTTAACTTACATACAACTAACTGGGAGTCCAAGTGAACCTCTAAATATCAAACACCATGGGAAATGGCGTCTCACAAAAGCTCTATAATGACGCTATACTCATCCACATTATTTGTTGATGGCTCCATACAAACGCCACATGAAGACACCAGTTGACCCTCGGGTGAGAAAATGACCCAAGTGGCAGAAGCCATGTTCTGTGTATGACGACTAACACTGTCTGCGAATCATAACTAAACTAAAGACTCCATTGACATCTACCAACCAATGGAAAACCTAATAAGCAAGCCGATGACATAAAGGAAAATATATACATACACTAAGATGCACTAGTATACAAACAGTCATGCCCAAGCTCAAGGGCTCAAGCGTAATATCTTTTAAGGTAGAGCCCATTTCTGGGCTCATCCAACATATTCCCTTCATAATCATCCAATTCATGGGCTCCTTTCTCTAAAACACGTTGCACGATATAAGGATCGTGCCACATGGGGTTGAACTTGTCTGCCCCCAACGGTTCTTTAACTTGGTCATAGAGGAGGACCAATTCACCCTCAACATACTGCCGGGGATAGATAGATCTATCATATTGAACCTTAACACGTCATTTATTCTCTTTGATAGTGTTAAGAACCAAATATCAATATAGCATAGAAAAACCTCAGAATAAGTACTCAACGCCCTGAAAAAGAGATCATTTCAGATAATAAGCCTCTTCGAGGGGGCAACCTCCTTTTACCCCACTTAAATGTTCAAGTACAAGATGATTCCAAATAAAATGTCTCCTTGGTATATATAGGAGACTAGGAGGTATAATTACAACTAATGGAATAAAGCCGACATAAATAAAATAACATTACTAATGTAATATTCCCCAATTAAGGGGTAATGAGCCAATATTAGGGCTTAACACGCCCCTCCCCTTGAGACAAGTGTTGTCCGCAAAACTTGAGTAACTCTATATGCTTCTGTATAAAAGACTCATCTTCCCAAGTGGAATCTTCAGCCGGTAGTTTCCTCCATTTAATGAGATACTCTGAAATGGATCTATTCCTCAGCTGGCGAATTCTTGTGTCAGTGATGGCTTCAGGCTCCAATATGATTTTTCCTTCCTTGTCAAGTTCTGGCAATATAGTTTGAACTGGGATCTTGTCACCTATAACCATCTTTAAGCATGAAACATGGAAAATTGGGTGTATTCGTGAATATGCAGGCAACTCTAATTTGTATGCCATAGTACCAATCTTTTGCAACACCTTATAAGGGCCATAGTACTTTGGTGATAATTTATTATCCTTCTTGGCTTGCTTGATCTAGATGGATATCGATGGCCACCCACCTTTTTCAACTGGCTCAAAACAGTGTTCTGACATTTTTGGCAATTTACTATTTTTAGCAGTTTTTACTTACGGGGCCATTTTGAGGGCCTAAATGAAGGTTTTTCGGTATTGGGCTCCTCAATGATAGCCTAAATCATGATTGAGCCCCCAAAATGAATCTCCTCGGCGATACCTTTCCAACGTGCTATCACACGCCTAAAACGGAGATCGTATGCAAAATTTATAACCCCGGGAAGTTAATGTACTAGCTTACCCAAACGGGGCCCACATGACTTTTGGCGTTTCATCTCCTAGGGTTAGGTTTTTGGATGTCTAGGGTTTTTGGATGTCTAGGGTTTTTGGCATTCTTTCTTATTGTAAAAATGCCTTCAGAGCCTCATTGTAACTTTCTTCTTGTGAATGCACGTTGCAGTCACATCTCTTCTCAGAGATAAGCCGCCACCATTCCAACAAGCTTGTTTCCGCTGCATTTTACAGTTTCAGCTTATTTCGTTATTGAATAGAAAACTAGTTTTACCGTATCTTTGTTATTTTGTGTTAATCACCTGTTAATAATCTGTATTCATTTCGTTCTGCTCATAAAATCCGGATCAGTGGTATCAGAGCAGTCTTCTCCTTGTCGTCTTAATGCATGTCCCCAACGAGGTCGGAGTACAAAGAGTTGGGTCTCGAGCTTGTTTCTCTCTAGGAAAAAAGCTCTAACACGCCCAAGTGACCTCCCATGGCAGGAGGAAAGAAAGATGACAAGACAGGAGATCCTTTCAAACTGTTGATTGTGGAAGCCCTCACGCAACAGAGGAACGAGATGACGGATAGCTTCGCGCAAATCCTTCAGCGAATAGCAACAAGCGATGCATCTTCTTCGAACGGAGGTGCTGCCCCCTTCAAGGTACAAATAAACTTTGATATTCCTATATTTGAAGGTCAGATAGATGCAGATGCTATATACAAGTGGTTGAATCTACTAGAAGGGTATTTTTCTGTTCATAAATTTTCAAATAGAGAAAAGATTACTTTTGCGCTCCTCAAAGTCGTTCCCCATGTCAAAGATTGGTGGGAAACTTTCTGTGAGCAAAAGGAAACAGAGGAAACCTCATTATTTTCAGTCATGACCACCTGGGAATCCTTCAAGGATGCTATTAAGGAACAATACTACCCTGTCGGAAGTTATGACGACCTGTATACCAAATGGACCACACTGCTGCAAGAAAGAGACCAAGCAGTGCCATATTTCACAAATATCTTCCATACCTTGCGCACCAAGTTGGGTATCAAAGATTCAGAGTGACATCTGGTGCTCAAGTATCACAGTGCTCTGCATAGATACATCCAGACCAAAATGTAATTTCTAGACATCTCATCCTTGGGTGTGGCCTACCAATATGCCGTCAAAATCGAGCAGAAGCTCAAACAAAAGACGTGACAATTTGGGCCCGGGAACCCCTCACAACAAAAGCCAGGAAAGGGCGGCCCCAACCCACCAAACAAAGGACAGAGCAAAGATGGACAGTATCAAGACAACCAGTACAAGCCGTAAGCAAAGAAGGACACCGGAAAGACAAAAAAAGATACCGGGAAGTGGTGTGACTTCCATAAGAGCCCTTGGCATAACACCGCTGACTGTCGCTCAAAGCAGTCGCTGGTGGCCGAAGTGAAAGCCTCTGAATCAGATGCAGATTATGACTCCGAGACAGAACCAGAAAGGGGAAAACAAATCATTGACGCGGAATCCAGTGCCACTGTTGCTACCACCAAGATCCATCCTGGTGAACTAGACAAGCCAGAAGAAGGAGAGCGCCTCTTCCATTCACAGATGTGGGTAAAAGGCACCCCGCTGCACTTCATCGTTGACAGCGGTAACCAGAAGAAGCTCATCTTAGCAGAGGGCGTCAAGCGGCTGGCCCTACCAACAACGCCACACCCACAACCCTACACCATTGGATGGCTCTGCCAAGGAAGCGATCTACGCGTCGGTCAACAGTGTCGACTGTTGTATGACATCAAGCCCTTCAAAGATGATGTATTGTGTGATGTTGCTCCTCTTGAAGTTTGTGATGTTCTTTTGGGCCAACCTTATTTATGAAAACGTCATGTTGTATATGAGTCTAGGCCTCGTAGTGTTATTATTACTTTGAACAGGAAATTGTACAGGATGCCCGAGGCAGTCCCACCTAGTGCTATTTCCTTGATCTCTGCTAAGCAATGTAGGAAGGTCATCTCTTAGACGGGGAAGTTTGTCTTCTTCGTGATTCGCTCTCAGAATAAGCGAAAGATCATAGCCACATCCAGGGTCTCTGCGACCGACCTCTCCACATAGCAGAAGTAAGTAGATAAGGTCGTGGAAGAATACTCAGATATCTTCTCCTCACCTACAGGGGTACCTCTGCACTGTCAGGTCAAGCACCCCATCGATCTGACCCCCGACACACCGCTGCCCAATGGGCCAGTCTATCATCGCTCTTTGTTAGAGAATGAGGAGATCAAGAGACAGATCCAAGAATTGCTCCACAAGGGGCACATACGCCCTAGCTCATCACCTTGCGGGAGCCCAATCGTGTTGGTACAGAAGAAAGATGGAACTTGGCGACTCTGTATTGATTACCGGGCTCTGAATAAAATCACTGTCAGAAACCGGTACCCGATTCCCCGAATCGATGACCTCCGTGATCAACTCATGGGGGCCAAATACTTCAGTAAGATTGATCTGAAGTCTGGCTACCACCAGGTCCCGATAGAATAGACATATATATGGAAGACCGCCTTCAAGTCAAAGGAAGGACTTTTTGAATGGTTGGTCATGCCCTTTGGTTTGACAAATGCTCCAGTCACTTTCATGAGGATGATGGACGATATTTTGCGACCATTCACCAATACTTTTGTAGTGGTGTATTTGGATGACATTCTAATTTACAGCAAGACTTGGGACGAACACTTGCAGCATATTCAACAGGTTCTGCACACCCTGCGATAGCACAAGCTATACGCCAACCTGGAGAAATGCTCCTTCGGCATGGATAGGGTCCATTACCTGGGCTACATCATTGATCAACATGGCGTACATGTGGAGCCAGCCAAGATCCAAGTCATTCGTGACTGGCCAGCCCCAACAACACTCACTAAGCTTCGGAGCTTCTTGGGACTTTCTAATTTCTACCGCAGGTTCGTGTTGGGTTTCTCCCATATTGCATGGGCCCTCAGCCAAATAAATAGGGGTGGTGGTAAGGCGAAATTTTCTTGGGGCCAGTCCCAACAACAAGCATTCGATGATTTGAAGCAACGCTTGTGCTCACTCCCAGTACTTTCACTACCAGACCTGCAACATCCCTTTGAGATCGAGACAGATGCTTCAGACTATGCCGTGGGCACCGTTCTCACTCAGCATGGCCACCCCGTGGCCTATCATAGTGAGACACTGTCAGATACTATTCGTAAGTACCCTACTTACGACAAAGAAATGTACTTCATTGTGCAAGCATGTCGCCAGTGGAGACATTACATTCTTGGGAAGGAAACAGTCATCCACACTGATCATAAGCCACTGCAGTTCATGCAGACGCAGGGAAAACTGCAAAATGACCGCCATCAAAAGTGGTCCACATACTTGCAACAATTCCACCTCAACATCAAGTATAAGACATGAAGCACCAATTGCGTCGTCGATTGCCTCAACAGACCGCCAGTCGCGACACTCACCACGGTGCTAGACTCCTGCAGCCATGAGACATCTGGATGGCCCCAACTCTATGAGACAGACCCTAACTTCGCCACCACCTACCAAATGTTGGGTGCAAATGCAGTTGTCGATAATTTCCATCTTCAAGATGGGTTGTTGTGTCGTCTGGGCCATATTTGTGTTCCATCAAGCGAGCGAGCGAAGCTGATCTGGGAAGCCCACTACAGTCGGGTGGTAGGACACTTCGGCATCGAAAAGACAATGGCGATGCTACAGAAACATTTCTATTGGCCAAAACTTCGACAGGAGGTCGGCAAGTATATCGGGTCCTGCACTGCCTGCGCTATTGCCAAACCGACCACTAAGAAACAGGGCTTGTACACCCCTCTTCCTACTCCTGATAGGCCATGGGAATCCATCTCAATGGACTACATGTCGGGCCTCCCATCCACCAAGTGGGGAAATGACTGTGTTTTTGTGGTTGTTGATCGCTTTTCTAAGATAGCGATTCTGGTTGCCTGCAAGAAGAGCATCACAGTAGAGGCCACTGCCAAGCTCTTCTTTGAATGAGTCTGGGTACATTTTGGAATCCCACAAACCATTGTCTCATATCGGGATAGTAAATTTATCAGCACATTCTGGTCGAACCTCTGGTCACTGCTAGACACCAAGCTCACCAAATCCACGACCTTCCACCCCCAGACAGATGGCCAAACCGAGGTTGTAAATCAAATGATTGTGCATATCTGTAAGGTAGCTAGAGAGGTAGTGGGGGGGCCCAGAGGGCCCATAGTGATAATAGTGGAGGTCATTCAATGTAAGGTGGACTAGGTCTACTATATTATTAAATAAGGCCCACTATGGTAGTTAGATATAATAAATGGGTAAT
>ML821313.1:65971-94905 GCA_009831015.1 Picea engelmannii
GAGTTTCTCCATTCTTGATTCACCTTCCTTGTGTCCTCATCATGAATTTCATGGGATGCATTTTCACTTTCAAGTGTCTTCTCTGTTACGAAATTTTTCAATACTTCCATGATCTCCTCTTTTAAGCCATCCATCTTTGCCTCTAACTTAGCTTCCATCTCTTGTAGTTCATCTTTTGTTACTATCTTCTTTTTTAAATCATTTATGTCCCTACACATTTCTTCACCTTCATCAAGAGTCCAAGTAGGATTGTCTGGAGGCTTATTTGGTGTACAAGTTCCCTTTTTGGGTGGCATGTTAGCCAAATATCACTTTTGAACCTTGATTTTGAGGTGGTTCTGCTAGACAATCTTTCTTCTGTTGTATCTCCCAAGTTTCGACGCTTCTGGGTATGAAACTTTCTTTTATGTAGTTCTTTGATATTTCTTCTCTGCAATTCCATAGGTCTGATCAAAAGGATGTGCCAAGTGGAATTTACGGTAACTTCCCCACAACTTGTTGATTTTTGTGCTTTCCAGGAGATCTCCCTTGTATAGCGTGCCCCGCCCAAAATAATTGATATAAAATTTTGAAACTTGTACAAGAGATACAACAGACTGTCCACTATCCAATGAAACCAGTCTCACTCAATTTGGATACTCTAGGAAGAATTTATTATTGTTTTACCTGGAACACCTTCTTGAGACTAGTCAATAGGACTAGTCAGATACCCTATCTTCCATAGGGTGTATCTACAAATGTAAGATGACCCAGAAGCTAAAATTTTTACCACAGATACCTTATTAATTTCTGTGAATAGCCTTCAAATTTTAGGGTCTTAAACATTATAGAAAAAAATTTATAGCGAAAATTCTGCAATGACTCAGTTCAGGATGATTCCAGAACCCTATCTTGCACAGGATGTATCTCCAAAAGTGTAAGGCCTCAAGAGATGAAATTGTAACCCAACATACCTTGAGTCGTCTACTAAATATCCTCCAAGTTGTTCCTTCTGAAACATTGTAGAAAAAAAGTTATAGCAAAAATGCCAAGGTGTCTCAGATGTAGCAGTGAAACCCCAAGACCTTGAGCTCTAATACCATATGTTAAGAACCAAATATCAATATAGCATAAAAAAACTTCAGAATAAGTACTCAACGCCTTGAAAAAGAGATAATTTCAGATAATAAGCCTCTTCGAGGGGGAAACCTCCTTTTACCCCACATAAATGTCCAAGTACAAGATAATTCCAAATGAAAATGTCTCCTTGGTATATATAAGAGATTAGGAGGTATAATTACAACTAATGGAATAAAGCTGACATAAATAAAATAGCATTACTAATGTAATATTCCCCAACTAAGGGGTAATGAGACAATATTAGGGCTTAACAGATAGCCGTAGAGGCATCTCGATGCTACTTATCTAGACGCCCTAGGTGCATGAGGCATTCTTCAAGATTGGATGTGTCAAGTAGGAGCTTAACTTCCATTTTGAGGGAAGGGATTTCGCAATCAATCAGAAGGATCAACTCCACTCCATGTACTAAATGAAAAGGAGAAAAATTGATGGAAGTCTTAATTGAGGTTTGATATGCCCAAAGAGTAGGGCAAAGCATTAGATGCGATTCAGATTTACTTTGGATGACAGTTTTTTGCAAGATGGTCTTGAGAGATTTATTCACTGCCTCTGTTTGTTTGTTTGCCTAGGGATAGTAAGGGGAAGAATGATCGTGCTTAAACTCCAGTTTTGATGCTAACTCCTTCATCATTTCATTCTGAAAGTCACTGCCATGATCAGTGACAATATCCTTTGGGATTCTGAACTAGGAATTTGGTTAAATACGAAGAATGTTAATTTAGTGAAGTAATCCATAGCCGCGACAATATGTTGATCCCCCCCGGCCGAAGTTGGGTTACAGTCCATAAAATCCACCCCCCACTTGGTGAAGGGACTAATGGTGATGACTGGGTGAAGAGGGGCTAGATGTGAGTGTATTTTCCTAGCGAATACCTGGCAAGGGTGACACTTCTTGACCACTTCAACACAATCTTTAAAAATTGAAAGCCAAAAATAACCAGCTCGTAATATTTTTTTGGCTGTCGCAAGCCCAGATAGATGACCACCACAAGCCCCACTGTGACAGTCATTGAGAACTGACTAAGATTCCTTGTGAGTCAAGAATCGACGCAAAATATTATCCAATCGATGATGATACAAAGTGTCGTCGACGATAAGGTAGTTTTTATCTTGATCACGTACATGTCGTCGATCATCTCTCGACAAATGCTCGTATAACTTTAAGGTTTGAAGATAAACTAGAATGTATCCATACCAGGGGTCCAAAGAAGAGATAAGGAGGATATGTTCATCCTCATCCAGTTGAGGGAAATATGATATCAACTCGGCAAAAAACTAGCAATTTCTTAGACTTTGTCAAAGAAAAATCTAGGTCAAACTCTTTCAAAATAACAATCCACTTATTGTATTTTCCCCCTATGATATGCCTGGTAAGGACTTATTGAAATGGATTGATATCTGCAACTAAGGTAGTTTTTCAAAGCAATATATAATGTCATAATATATGAACTACATGTACGATGACCAAGGCTAACTTCTTAACGTGAGAGTACTTAAGTTCAGGATCGACTAAATTTCGACTGAGATAGTAGACAATGTGCTCATGGAGCTCATCGTCCTCCTGAACTAGAACCATACCAATCGTCCCTTCGTACATGGCGATATAAAGAAAAAAATATCTACTGTAGTCCAGATGCTTCATTAGAGGCGTCGATACCAAGCCTTTCTTAAGATCATCGAAGGATTCTGTTGGATCATGTTGTCTTGATGTCAAATGATTGATGTCAAAGGGTTGATGTCAAAGGATTGATTGATTGATGATTTATGTGAAATGATTGATGTCAAAGGAACAATATCTTGTCATAGCATACCGATGTAATATGTATTATCTTTGATATGAATGAATTGATGACAAAAGGAATCATAGTCATATAATATGATGCATATATGAAGATGGATCAATGTGGTTTCATTGATATATGATGCATAGATGAAGATGGATCAATGAGTTGTCATTGATATGATGCATAGTTGATTGATGTAAATATGACTCATTATTGTCTTGATAAGAAGTACAAATGGATGAACTCCAAAGTGGTCTCCTTATGGTGAAAGCCCTCACGGGAAGATGCTTTGCGGTTGAGTTATCCTCGAAGTATGGTTAGAGAAACCATGCATAATTATGGAATAATGAGATTACTATCAACGAATTTGTTAGTGAAACTATCCTAGATGGATAGTGCTTGTCATGTCATTTCCGGTGGTATGTGGAATGTCACATAACTCCTCACGGTTTGAAAGTTATGGCCTTACGAAGTTGAAGGACCCTCACATGTTGGTTTCAAGCCCAAAAAGGTCAAAGAAGTCAAAGTGCTTGCAAAGATGGAATATTATTTAAATAATAAAGTAAAGTGACAAAATTAAAGAGGATTATTTAAATAATAAAGTGAAGTGACAAAATCAAGGAAGATTATTTAAATAATAAATTAAATCGAGAACTTTCTAATTATGGAAAGTGGTTCACCCTAAAAAGAGGAAAATGGGTTAAGTGTTCAAGTGGCTATTGGATATATGGACAAGTGGACAAATTGACTATATGGACAAAGTGACCTAGAAAATGATTCTAAGGAAGCTACTTGGATAGTATAAACAAGAGGCAAGGGTCTCTTGTGAAAATATCTCTTGAGCATATCTTGAAGATCTATTCTGAGAGAGAGAGTGGCTAGAGAATCTCATGGACACGTCAAAGTTTCCGTAAGTATGAGATATTGACGACGAAAGTTTCAGAAGTTCAGAAACCCTAGTTTATGAAGGAGTACACAAGTAGCAGTGGAACAGAGAGCATACATACGCGGGCTGCAGTGAGCCTGGGCGCGTACATACGTGTGTTGCACTACTGAGAAGTCACGTACATGTTGATAGATTGGTATCTGTTGAGGATTGATGCCTCTTCTCTGTTGGTGCCGAGTTGTGTAAGTTGAGTCTTGCATTATAGAGTTGTTTCTCTTGTGGAGTTGTAACGCTATTCAGTTGTTGTTGATAACCCAAGGATTGTAGTTCGTAATAAAAAGAAAATTGTACATACATCTTGTGTTCTTTGTGTTCCTTGTGGTGATGACTTGTTGATGATATATGTTGTTCTTATCTGTTGTTGATGTATATGTATATTTGACTGATTATAAATGACAGTAATAAGTGATGAAATGGTGATTGCTAACTAAGGAGTTTTGTGTAAGGGGAAGTTTTGAAAAAGAGCCCCACACTCATTCACCCCCTCCTCTAAGTGTGGTTGATGTGTCCAACAATTGGTATCAGAGCGGGCCTTTACTATAAGCCTTAACAAGCTTGCAGGAGATCCATGGACACACAAATGGATGATGAAGTTCCAATCCTTGATGAGGAAAATTATTCTACATGGAGAATACAAATGAAAGTGCACTTGAAGGAAATAGGAGCGGGTATTTGGAAGGCAGCTATTGGTGGATTAGTTCCTTTGAGGAACAAGTCAAAGTTTGTAGCTCAAAGGCAAGAAAAGAAGAATGATGCATTGTCTCTCAAGACCATTCTTAGTGGACTCTCAAGTTCTATCAAAGAGAGCATGGGACATTACACTGCTACCAAGGATCTATGGCTAAAGATAGAGGAGACATACCAAAGCAAGGAGGAAGATCTTGAAGACAACTCCATCAAGAACAATGAAGGTAAGGAATCTCCAAAATCCTCTATTTTCAATGACTCTAAATATGATGATGTTGGAAAAAAGGAAGACCTTGAAGACAATTCCATCAAGATCAATGAAGGTAAAGAATCTCCAAAAACCCCCGATTGCAATATTTCAAAATGTGATGATGTTGAATATTTCTCTACAAGTGAAGAAGAATACCTAGAGATAGTATGTGTGGAGTTAGATCATGGTTATCCCATGGAAAAGGTAGAAGAAGAACTATCAGAGCTTAAAAGGAAAGTTGAATGGGGTCTATATGAATACAACTATGATCATTTCTACATAGAATATAGATATCTTTTTTATAACACTAAAAAGTTTCTTAGAAAGAATCAAAGGCATATCTTGAAGTTAGAGGAAATGCTCAAGGAACAAGAAGAAAGTAAAAAGACTCCATTAGAAGAAAAAAAAGAAGAGATCAAAAGAATAAAGAATGAAATATAAGAAAATAAGAAGGTAGATGATGAGATTAGCAAAAGTCTTGAAGTTAATATCCATCTCAAGACCCAAATTGAAAAAGACAAAAGAATAGAGGAACTATTAAAGAATCAAGTAATTGAAAAGGAAGAGTCATGTCATAAGTTGGAAGCTGAAGTTGTTGATGTTAGAAAGAAAGTAGAGAAGACAAACAGGTTCTTTAATAGCTCAACAATCTTGAATGAGATCTTGGATAGTCAAAGATCATGAAATGATAAATCAGGTCTTGGATACAAGAAAGAAGCTACACACATTGAAGCAAGCACCTCAAAGAAGTATGAGGTAAGTCCCTCACTCTCAAAGGATGGAAATAATGTTGCAAGTCAGCCATCTACACAAGGGAAGGAAAGGACAAAGAAAGGAGGATATCGAGAAGCTATCTTTACATCTCAAAGCAAATTCAAGACACCTCCAAGATGGACACCAATTCAAAGGTATGAAAATGTTTTTCATGGTCACAGTTACTCATGTAATGAATATGGTCACAAAGATTTGGAGTGCAGATTCTATTCAAGGAGAGACAATGAAAGATTTCATAACACCTTAAGATGTTGGAGATGCAATCAAGTAGGACACATTGATGTTCATTGTCACATCATTAGATGCTACAACTGTAGTGGATTTGGTCACAAATCCTAGGATTGATGGAACACAAAAAGAAAGTCCATGATGAGGACTTCATATAACATGACTAGAAGAAGGAATGAAGTTAGTAAGGAAGACATCTTTGAAAATATGGAAGCTTAGAGCTCAAGTTCTGAAAAGCAGGGACACCTTCAGAAGTGGGCAAAGAAGACTGAACAACCAGAGCAGAATGGCAGCCTTAAGGGAAGCTCAAGTTTGTCATCTTCAGAAGTATACACTGGTTACAATGGTAAAAGTCACATACATACACGAGCTGTCTTTGCGGCATGTCGCGTATCTGTGGTAAAGCCTTGGGAAAAAGGCCATGCATAAAGTTGCATCATGGTATGATGGTATAACTATGTGTTGTAGGGTCTGACATGGTTTGTTGCAGGGTATGACATTGTTTGCTGTAGGTTTTCATGATTACATATTGTCATACATGATTGATGTATGTATGGTGGTGACATATGGTTGAGTATTAAAATACTATCTTGTTTTCATGGTACTAACCCTAGAGTGTGGATTGAGAAATTTTTCTGTTGAAGAACAATGTTGGTTGTGGTAGTGAAGAAATGGCATTTTGGTTATGAGATGTATCATGATGATGCTAGTTAGAGATGTCATTGATCTATTGAGGCACACTTCTAGTACTTTTTGGATGCTTAGTATTTGTTGTAGTGAATGGAGGTTGAAGCTGATTTGTTGGGGTACATGGCTGGTACATATTTGAGTTTCATTGATATATCTTATGATGTATTATTGGAAGCATTTTTGTTGGATATCTTGGTGCATGCATTTGGCATATGGATGGACTACATATTGGGACATGTAGTTGATGAGATGATGAGGTGGACATGATGTACATCATTGATGAGTCATAGATGCATGTTTGGTACACATTTGGTACATTGTTTGAGGCACTTACTAGCAATATGATTGGCACACGATCTATGGTTGATATGGCATTCATATACGAGGACACATCTTGATTATAGTTCATCTTGTTGTGGTATTGGTGCATGGTTGATGCACTTGCTTGGTACAGATGGTGATACATGTTTAGTGCATGTTGATACACTCATGGATGGCATATGTATGTGGATGATATTACTTGGCTAAAGTACACCATTGTATTACTTGTTTAGCACATACTTTGGTACATGATATATGGGATGATATAGTTGAGATACTTGATTGATTGAGATGATGGTTGTGGCACTTGATTCATGGTAGAAGCATATGACACTTGTTTGTGGCACATGGTTGGCACGTTGTTATTGGCATATGGTTGATACACTCCATTGGTGATATCTTATGGTATATTGTATGGTATTTATGTACATGGTTGATGTACATGGGTGTTGTGCATGGTTGGCACACAATTTGGCACAAGATGTACTTGGTTGATGTTTTGTTCATGATTCTCCATTTCATTATTGACATATCTTTTGATTCATGATGTATGGTATGACATGAGTTTGATGCATGGACAGTTCCAAGGATCGTCATAGAAAGAGTGGTTGATCCATGTTCCGGTTGAGTAGTAGCATTTTGCAGTTGAAGCATATTTCAATGGCAACATATTGTTCATATTGTAGAAAGGATAGGGGGAGACATACCCATAGGGGGAATCATTCTTCTTCCCATGATTCCAGGAGGAGATATTTATCAGATGCAGAGGATAGAGGCATGGTTCCAGGGGGAGAAATGGTCACAGAGATGAAGAGGACAAAGGCATCATTCCAAGGGGAGCCTGAGTGATATGACTTCAGTATTGAATGACATGATTTCAACATTACATCAGAGTGATATCCTTTGTTAAAAAAGGGAGAGATTATTCAGAGGAAGATCAAGGCATCCAGGCAAGTGGAGTAGACCCAAGGAGAGAACTACCCTTTTCCATTGATGTCAAAAGGGGAGAGATAGTCACATTGATGTGAATGAGATTACTATTGATGTAGAGTAATGACTTGTCTACATGTTGCCATCAATAATTGGTGTTGACATCAATGTTGGTATTGCCATCAAAGTTAAAGGGGGAGATTGTTGGATCATGTTGTCATTGATGTCAAAGGGTTGATTTCAAAGGATTGAGTGATTGATGATTGATGTCAAAGGAACAATGTCTTGTCATAGCATACTGTTGTAATATGTATAATCCTTGATGTGAATGAATTGATGACAAAATGAATCATAGTCATATAATATGATGCATAGATGAAGATGGATCGATGTGGTTTCATTGATATATGATGCATAAATGAAGATGGATCAATGAGTTGTCATTGATATATGATGCATAGTTGATTGATGTAAATATGACTCATTATTGTCTTGATAAGAAGTACAAATGGGTGAACTCCAAAGTGGTCCCCTTATGGTGAAAGCCCTCATGGGAAGATGCTTTGCGGTTGAGTTATCCTAGAAGTATGATTAGATAACCCATGCTTAATTATGGAATAATGAGATGAAGATCAATGGATTTATTAGTGAAACTATCCTAGATGGATAGTTCTTGTCATGCCATTTCCGGTGGTATGTGGAATGTCACATAACTCCTCACGATTTGAGAGTTATGGCCTTACGAAGTTGAAGGACCCTCACATGTTGGCTTGAAGCCCTAAAAGGTCAAAGAAGTCAAAGTGCTTGCAAAGAAGGAGGATTATTTAAATATTAAAGCAAAGTGACAAAATCAAAGAGGATTATTTAAATAATAAAGTGAAGTGACAAAATCAAGGAAGATTATTTAAATAATAAAGTAAATGGAGAACTTTCTAATTATGGAAAGTGGTTAACCCTAAAAAGAGGAAAATGGGTTAAGTGTTCAAGTGACTATTGGATATATGGACAAGTGGACAAATTGGCTATATGGACAAAGTGACATAGAATATGCTTCTAAGGAATCTATTTAGAGAGTATAAATAAGAGGCAAGGGTCTCTTGTGAAAATATCTCTTGAGCATATCTTGAAGATCTATTATGAGAGAGAGAGTGGCTGGAGGATCTCATGGACGCATCAAAGTGGACCAGAGAGTGTACATACACGGGCTGCAGTGAGCCTGGGCACGTACGTACGCGTGCTGCACTACTGACAGGTCATGTACCTGTTGACAGATTGGTATCTGTTGAGGATTGATGCCTCTTCTCAGTTGGTGCTGAGTTGTGTAAGTTGAGTCTTGCATTGTAGAGATGTTGCTCTTGTGGAGTTGTAACTCTATTCAATTTTTGCTGATAACCCAAGGATTGTAGTCCTTAATAAAAAGAAAATTGTACATACATCTTGTGTTCTTTGTGTTCCTTGTGGTGATGACTTGTTGATGATATATGTTGTTGTTATCTGTTGTTGATGTATATTCACATTTGACTGATTATAAATGACAGTAATAAGTGATGAATAAATGGCGACTGCTAACTAAGGAGTTTTGTGTAAGGGGAAGTTTTGAAAAAGATCCCCACACTCATTCACCCCCCCCTCTAAGTGTGGTCGGTGTGTCCAACAGATTTTTAGGCTCACCCATCCCACATAAACAAAATATCCTTCTTCAAAAGATGCATGAAACCCTTATTTAAATTGACATAGTTCACTATGAACCGACGCAAGAAGTTAGCCTTCCCCTGTAAACCCTGAAGTTGTCGAATGTTGCGTGGGAGAGGCAATCAAAGTATTGCATCAACCTTCATAGGATCCACCATGATCACATGCTCAAAGACTAGGAATCCTAAGAGACAACCAAACCTAACGCAGAAGATGCACTTGTGAGGGTTCAAACGAATGCGATAATAACGACATCTCTCAAATACTAGTCGAAGGTGAGTTGAGTGATCTACTCTCTTGCGAGAGTGAGCAGTGAGATCATGGAGGTAAGCGTTGGAAGGTTGCTCCGACGTTTTTAAGGCCGAAAGACATTTTACGATATGGAAAAGTACCCCAAGGACAAATAAACGCTGTCTTGTGTTGATCCCAGGGTTTGATTTAAATTTGATTATATGCTGAAAATTCATCCATAAAAGAAAAAACCTTGCTTCCCGCACACTCATCGAGAATCTGGTCAATGAAAGGAGTCGAGAAGTTGTCTTTAGGACAAGCCTTGTTTAGGTCTCGAAAATACATACATACGCAGATGGTTCCTTGTTTCTTATTCACGAGAATGGGGTTGGATACCCATTCAGTCAAGGGAACTGGGTAGATGAAACCAGTATTAAGTAGCTTCTCTACCTCTACCTTAATAGTAGGGGCCTTTCCTAGGATTAACAACTCTAAGACATTGTAGAACATGTCTAGCATCCAAATAAGTCTTGATCTCGTGTTCAACAATGCTAGGGTCGATCCCTGACATCTCTTCATACGACCAATCGAATACATCATGAAATTATTTAAAGAGATCAATGTAGATATGAATTTCTTCAGGTGAACAATCTGCATCGATATATACGTTTTCAATTTTTCTAGGAATTAGAGAGATGTCGATCGTTATGGTAGGAGAAATATTTTCCATGTTTCCTTAGGCATAAACACCATGTGTATCTAGTGGAACCACAACGTGATCGACCATGCCACTCAAGGTAGATATAAAGTTGTCTTGTTCAATCCTAACAAGTTATGGGAGGAAGTAGGAGCGATGGTGCATATCGTCCCATGGCCTATCGAGACCATTCATGGCCTCCAACATGGCTTCATATGAAGGTAAAGAATCATTTAGGCAATCGTGTGAACAAGACGATTGGGTGGCCCATACGGGCTCTAGAATGAGATCCTCATCGTCCTTCTGCAAGGAGATAGGATCCAGGTCAACAATAGTGTTAAGAATATCTTGATATGCAACCTCTGCCACCGATAGTGGCATTTCCATCCCAATGTGTGACTGACCTTCGCAGGACATGGTCGGGGAAGGTAGGTTCCAAGGATCGTTGAAATATGAAGTACGGAAAGGAACAAACCTCATTGATGATGAAGACCCACTGGAAATGGTATAAATGTGATGAATTGGTGCCACAAAATCAAAGGTACCCATGAGAGAGGAATACATTCTAACACCAATATCCTTAGTTGTTGGTTGAGAATTATATATCATTGGGATCAAAGGTCCAACTGATGCATTAGGACTAGCATGCGAACTAACAATTGATCAATCGTCACTATTTTCCCTTCCCGAGGAAAACTTAAAGTGCAGAAAATAGATGACACGACCGTGGTCATGGCATAAGTCCAATTACGTCGTAGTAGTAAATTATAGTCAAGGGGCACATCAACCACCTCGACTTCCACCTCCATTGTCTTTCCACCTAACTGGACCAGAAAACCGAGAATAATTCCATGGGGTTGGAATGAACAACCATCAAATGCCGTCAACATAGTCATAGATTGAGAGAGAGTCAGAGGGCCAATGGCTTTCCAATAGGTTAGGGACATCATGCTCGTTGCAACACCTTCATCAATTAAATTTCATTTGATGGTATATTTCGTGTACTCCACATGGATTTGAAAGGTCACATGGTAAGGCAAGTGAGGCTTAACATCTGGGACGTCAAACTTAATAACCTTTGAGCCACATGGGTCTAGATCTCCTAAAGTAGATAACAAGACATTCCTTTGTGAAGGAAACGTCTGGAGCACCTCCAAAGCCGACATTGCGCAAGGGGTTTGACCTAGATCTTCGACAATCGAATAGTTCTAGGCAGCTCTGGCATTCAGATTGTGGCCATAGCATTTCAATACTCCTTTCAAAATACAAGGTGGAGGCTATGGATTTTTGATCTGCAAAGGTGTTTTCGGAGGAGGGGGAGACTTTGGACCTGCAACAGTTTGTGAAGAACTGTAACGAGATTGAGTGGCTACATCAATCTGAGACTTGACCATATTAACACGTGGACAGTCAGTTTCATGTGTCGAGGGGTTTTGATTCCCGCTCAACACATTTCTGGTATTGGAGGAACCTGAATCCATGTGTTAATTATGCCAAAATGGATTAGTTAGCACAATAGGCGGTTGAGATAAGAGCCTCGAGGCTTCCTCAAGTTTGGGGCATAGGTGGGTAAGGTGATCATCTTTACAAAGCTTACAAGGAAAATTCACCTTCCGTTTTTCTTTCTTTCCCTCACCAACATTGTTATTCGATCTATCATTGTTAGTGTTGTCCTTGGCTTTGTTATCATTTCTCCCACCCTTACAATTATTACCTCGTCCTTTCTTTCTATTTATACTCGGTTGTTGGTTACCATTTGGGTTGGTCGACAGTTGCACATAATGAACATCTGTCGACTGAGTGGGAGTGGAGGATGAAGACGAAGCTTGTCCTGCTACAGACTGGCTTAGAGACAAATCCTTCAACTGGTTCATCACCAAGTTTGTAGACTTAGAATTTGTAGAGCCTATGATGCCATCGACATGAGGCCAAGGATTTTTTTCTAGGGTCATAATTCGACCGTGACGCGTCAGGAAGAATTTCATATAACATCCTAGATTGAGCATATATGAGGTCCAATTGTTAGGCTTTGAAAATAACTTCCTCCTCAAATGTTACTCTGGATGTAGAAACATCCTTTGAAATATAAGGCAATAAGGACTTAATGAACCACTCCAACAGAAACTCTGGAGGAATGTACGCTTTAATCAATCTCTTCTGTCTACGCCATTCTTGGATATGGTCTGAGATATGTGTGGCCTTATCTTGGCGGAAGGTCGACAAAAGTTCTATGCCAACATCGTAATGAATTGGTAATTGGAAGTGGTTCAGAAAGACCAAAACCTTCTGATTAAAGTTTTTGTATGTTCCCCCTAGTAGCTCAATGTACCATTTCGCTGCAACCCCCATGAGGGTGCATTAAAACAGTCTCAAATGAATAGAATCGTCATTAACAAAATTGGATGAGCACCAAAGACGAAAAGTAGTAACATGATCACCTAGATCCTCACTAGTCTTTCCCTTGAATTTCAGAATGTCCGAAGGAATCTTGGTGGGGACGGGGGGCCATGATGGATCGTGACACACCGGGTCATCCATTAATCTCGAAAAATCTAGCAAATTAAACGTGGCCAAAAAAGGGAGTCGGGGTTGCAGCATCTAAGCTCGTGCTCCCGGGAAATATTGGTGTTGAGGGATTGCAAACCATCCAGGGTTTTGGTATACACCATGGCTCTATCCAATAGGGTAATATCCTCCTCTAAACTGATTCATAAGAGGTTGTATGGGTACCATACCTGTAGGGATGGCATAATGATGGTTATAAACATTTCCCCCAGCCGGAGTGAGTCTAGGTTGGGGGTTTCCCATAACATGAAACTGACTCCCTCCGGGTGGAAATCCAGAGGATAGAGGTGGATTCGTCATAAAAAATGTGTTCGTTGGAATTGACATGGAGGAGGAAGGGGGAAAGGAAGGAATATAGGAGGTGGCTTGTTCGCCCAATTGAGTACTCCATCCAGGAGCATTAAGACTAGGATTAGACCTAGAAGAAAAAGGAGGTTTACCTCCAACCATAGAATTAGTTTGAGGAATTTGACTTCCACCAAACGAGAGAGGAGTATGTGGAGGGGCAATGCCCCTAGATCCAAAACTAGGATTTGCGTTAGTCGTTGGAATGGAGGATGAAAGTTGCGATGTCATATTTGGCATACCAAAAGAGAAAGGGTTAGAGACTGAAGGTATGGGCTGAGAATTGTATCTAGGCGTACTAAAAAGAGACCCAAAAGGGTTCGTTACTATGGGTTGAGTAGCAACCACAGTCCATATAGGAGTAAGGACGAGGACCTATGGCACTACAATTATCGCAGCTGAAGGAGTCGAAGGAACCCCATTAACTATAGTAGGTATATGAGTCGAGGGACTCCCTATGTCATTCGGACTTGACTTAATACTCATAATTGTATAATCACACGTTTGGTAGGTGGAGATATGTGTACCACGTTTAGTAACTTTACGCCTTTTAGAAGGCAAAGAATCAATATGTGGTGGTAACTTCAACAGACAACGAGACCTGCGAGGAAACTAGTTTGGCTCCACGATGACTCAAGACTTGAGATATAAAACCAAATCCTAGGGCCAACTAACAATCATAGAGCACACCAAAATAAACAAAAAGGCCAAATGCACACAGACAAGATATAGTTGTTGAAAAGGGGCCTCCCTCACTAGAGTAGGTATGCCTCACCCAAGAGGGGCCTGAGACTCTCTTCAAAAGAATGGAGGTATCAAAATCAATTATAAGGTCCCTCGTGGGCTTAACATCGTAGTCGGTCAGATCCCCCCAGAGAGGTAATCCTCCATAAAGGTTGTGTGTTGTCCAACCCTTATCTGACTCAGGGTACCTGCAGAATAACCCCTGCAAGTAACCTATGTCAAGAAACTAGAGCCACTAAGATATAACCAATGGGCAGCTGAACAATCGTAAGTCAGGTCCACTGTATGGGCAGGGTAACAAAGCCCAAAATATTGAAAGCATTGCCTTTCACGGAGGTAAAGGTACTAGTAAGACCCCCAAGTACGAATAGATCCCCAAAAATATCTCTGACGCTAAGAAGGTATTGGAGGGCTATCTCTGCAACCAAATTCATGTGACCTCCTGCTTAACTCCGGTGTGAGCGGAGCGTCCTGATGTCACTAATTACACAATGGATTTCACCACTCCCTGGTCAGACACATATGTTTAGTTTAATAGACTTGGAGAAGTTTACTCACAAAATCCTATTCCAAGGCCCAATATCCTATGCTTGTTTGTGTACCCTGAAAAATAAAATCGTTTCTAATCAATTTTAGTTAATCAAAGTTATTTTAATGGCTTTGTTTACTCAAGAGATGTGGTCATGAAACATATGATATTATGACTCAGCATATCAAAGAAATGAATATGAACATACTACTAAGTCCTAATCTTAAATTCTGAAAAGATGGTAAGCTTTTCAAATGCAACTTTTAATGCAATTCTACAATTTCAATAAGATGCAATCCTTCCACATATGTCAAGATCAATACTAAATAACCAAAAGAGCAAATGCCATAATGCAAACTGAGCAAAATATTTTTTGTATTTTCGATATAAAGAAATGAAAATGCAAGTACTAAATAACAACTTGATATACAGACCCTACTGCAAGCAAAAAGAGACAAGTCGAGCCGGATACCAAGAAGCAAACACTCAGACCAAGATGCAAGGACAACCAATGAAAAAGATGATAAGAAAGAATACCACCCAGAAATTCAATAATAATAAGGTTTCCTATCACTCTACAAGCACTCAACAGTTAAGATAGAGACCCAAGAAAACTCATCAACCATCCAAACTCACCCAAGAAACACCAAACTCGGCCAATAAGCCTAAAAAGTTGATGTATGCGAATGTTTGAGCAAAATTCGCATATGCACGCACCCTATAGAAGGACATCTCATGTATGTATGCATCTATCAAGGGAAAACTCGTTTATATGTAGTAAAATTGTTGGCCCTCGACCAAGTTTTGAGGAAACATTGGTCAGGTTTGACCACTTTTTGGACTTCGACAAGCTGGGCGAAGATGGAGTGCCCAGGCGGAGTTGAGATCGCAGGACCTCACTTGTTTTGTGGACCCAACAAGGGGTTCATTAGGGTTTATGGGATGTCAGCCCATGGGTTTACCCATGATTAGGCCTTTTTGTAAGTGAATGTAAAAGTATAAATAAGTAAAGATTGTAAGGTAGAAGTAGCTTAGTGAGGAGAATGTAATTGGCTAAGTGCAAGAGGCAAGTAGTTCTGAGTTGCTTTGTGCAACAAAACATGTATGTAAGGCTCTGTGCTTTATAGAGGAGTTGGCTCTGTGCCTTGACCTGATTTTGGGAAGGTGGATCTGGTGCTTAGTGCACAGATCACCTGTCTAGTGTGAAGCTTGGCTTTGAGGCTTAGCACATAGGAGCAGACACATGTAAGAGATTGAAGCCTAATAAAGAAGAAGAAGAAGTTGGTGGACATAGCCCCACACTGGGGTGAACCACATATATCATGTGTTGATGGTTTTCTTTGTGCTATGATGTTTATGTGGTGAATCTGCTTAGTGCATTATATGATAGATAGATCTGTGACTGCTTAGTGATTTATTTATGTTGAATGTGATAGATCTAGCTTATGATGCTAAGTGCGATGTTTATTTTGTCATTGTTATTGCGTCATTCTGTACTTAGGGTTTGATCTGTGAGGTGAGGAAGACTAATAGGTTGATGCACGTTGTTCCTAAGTACTCTATAGAAGTGTTATAATCACATATCTATGTCCCAGCTTGGTTACAGACACCTGAGTCCTGTAACCCTCCCTGACTTTACCTCGGGTGAGACTTTGCCTACTTCGCAGGTGTTGCCAAAAGGGCCGATAGTTAGGGTTTTGTTGGTGCGCTGTTGAAGCGTTGAACCATAGGTCTGACCCTGTGCCAACAAAAACATTGCTAGGGCAAGGATTAGGTCAAGAAACTCAGGTGCAAAGTAAAAATAGGCTGTTAAGAAATCATGCGACAAGGAAACTTAGACTAACAAAGAGCAATTCAAGGAGAAAAACACTCAAAACCCCGAACAAAAGATCAATCCCTAGTATGGTCACCCATTTTGTTACTAGGAAAATCTCTCTATGGCATGGGTTAAACCACAACAGACTGAATGACACGTAGAAATCAGCTCTAATCCCAAGTATGCTATATAAATGAAATGCTAATAGGACAAGATCAAGAACCTACCTAATCTGAATGTTTGATGAAGACCACCATTGAGCACACAACTCAAAGCTTTATACTTGCAACTTGTCCTCAACAACCAAAATATGCAAGCATATGGTGATAATATATAATGTTAGCACATAAAATAGCATAATCCATTAACATACATGACAAATATTCCCATGGAATAATAGTTCAAATATTTGCAAGATATCATTTGGACGAGAAAAGAGTATTTCTATTAAAAATGATCAACAAAAGTGTATAAGTGACAAACTTTTGTAATGACACATATCAGAACCGAGAAACTAAGTCCCTCCAGTTGGGCCTCCACCACTTCAATCCTCCACCAAAGGCAAGCTCATATAAAGGAGACAATGAGGTTCTCCATCAAAGAATGAAGAGCTTGGGGGCTGAACAATGTGTTGATAATTTTAAGAATAAAGGGATACAGACTCAATGTGAAGTGAAATTTCTCCAAAGTATCTTTGCTCTCATAAGTTGCATCCTCCTTTCCATGGCTTGGATATGGCCCAATTTGTATCCTTCAAATGGAATTGAAGGGCTAAGTCATAACGTTTCGAGTATATGGAAGGTTAATGATCATGGATCTCGTGACGTAACATGGAAACCCGACACAATTTTTTATGTTGAGCACCAAACCTGATGTACGTTGGCTGTAGTGGTGCAACTTGCGTATATTCATGTTGTCTAACTGGTAGGGTGCGTATATGTGAAAAAATATGAGTTTTTGGCTCTGGAAGGTACAACAAGGGACTTCAAGTCTGCATAGGGAAATGAAAAGGCCATCTAATAAGGTTGCATGGGTTGAGGAAAAACTTGCTATAACAGAAACCATAAGACTTATCTTGTGAGAAATAAAGTCACCAACTGGTTGTATATGAAGGATGTTCCTCTCAACCATAGGCTCTGCTACTCCAATTCTCTCAGTAGTAGGCCACCCCTGAGTTGGGACTATGAGTCCATAAAGATACATGACTCCTATGGACGAGTAACCTCTCTCACATAGCCGAATACCCAATGAATAAGAAAATACAAACTCCTACTACCTTTTCCATGACCTAGCTCTCTTCCTCAACCTGCACCACCCCGGGGATGGAATCCCCTTCTTTGCCCTGTAGTCCTTCAGGCAATTCTCACCTCCCCCCCCCCAAGGCTCCAATGTAAACTATCTAGGAATCTCAATGTTGGGGCTCTATAAAATCTAGTTGTTCATGGAATATCAATCATAGCAATCATATGCTCATGCCTACATGCATTTACACATCATATTTACATAATAGACATCCTATCCTTCTATCACAAACATAACAGTCTAATTTACTAGCAAGGATTTCCCTTCAATCCTTCATTTTTCAAGTCGAATGGTGCTTGTTCTATATAGGTAAATGGTGAAATCCATGCATGACCAATGAGTGAACAAAGTCAAAACAATGAATGGGTAGTGTTGAAACATATATATTTTTCAAAAACTTTAGACATAAATAAGTCTCATTCTTGTTTAAATAAGGATAAATACATACTTGGATACCACTGTCGATGAAGTCTTCCAATTAATCCAACGATTTGAAATCCTTAAAAGTTATGGAGCCGCCCTTTCATTAAAAAGTCAAATCACTAAGACAAATAACAGGTTTTTGAGAACTGCTACCATGCCGCCACAGAAATAAGCTAAAGCAACTAGTGAGAGTTTAGGCCAGAGCTTAGAGGTTTTCTCTGACACCTCACCCAAAAGTGTAGACAAAGTTAAAACCTAGATGCATGTATTCAACATCCTACAGTACGAACTGGTAAATTGCCCTGATGATTCAAGCAACAACAAAAAATAAGATTTATCTACGAAATACAAGATTATTGCTCAGTCAAAGCTGCATAAGGTAGCAACAAGGCTGAGGCTTTTACCCTACAATGACATGATTGGATTGGCACTGGATCATGTGGATATCCCAACTAGAACTATATTCAATTCTTAGAAGGTAGCTGTTGGATCATTTCAGCCGGAACACATACATGTGATGTATAAACTATCTTCAACACCAAACTTCGTTTACAATGCCAGTTTTCTAGTGAATTTTAACAAGAAGGAGTGTGATCAATATGGAAAGAGTATTTTTGACTTGATCAAGGACTGGTGTTCACGCCCCGAAAAGTTCAGAGCCGATTCTCACGACATATACTCAATCTCATCACTAGAACTGCAGTTCATGTATATAGCCATGACGATGTGTAGATTCTATGGAAAAGAGAACACATCCCATTTCTTTCTACCATGGGTACCCATTATACACATAGTGGTGGAAGGGTATTCTTTCGGCCGAGCCAAGATATTGTCAGACAGTCTGGCTAGTGAAATTACAAAATACCAGACAAAGAAAGCCAAGGGGCAATCAACTTCATTCTTCACGTCAGCTTATATTATGGACACCATCTGTTTCATGACGCCTTTCCCGCTAAAGGGTTGGAGCTGGACTCCCAATAGCGCAAAACCAATCCATATTTATCATTCACAATTATGGGAAGATAAGGAAAAATATTTCTTCTATGAAATCTATAACTGGGTAGTAGTGCCAATGCACACTGCTATATTTGGTCACCCACCTCCTAGAATCTTAGACAAAATTGTGGTTAATCTGGATAAAGTGGAAGACTAGTACATCGAGGAACACTTCTCTTATATCAGAGTTTTCAGTTGTTCAGTTCCCCCATATGCTTTATTGCAATTTTTACCAGATCGACTAGTGTGCCGCGAGTTCGCACGACAAAATGTACTCGACGGGATTAGCAAAGAACTCAAAGCAGTGCAGAAAAAGGTATGGCCAACTTTTCCCTTACAGATTGGTGCATTTTCTTTATTGAATTTTGGCCACTCCAAAGTGGAGGTTGCGGCCTTAGAAGAAATAAAGCTTGTTAACATTGAATTCAAGAAGCACAACCTGTAGAAGGTCGTGGGTAACCATATGGCCAGTTGCAATCTAAAAAGGTATGAACATGAAGAGTCCGTGCAGGACGAAATGTTCCGAGGGGTGAAATCTTACCAAGAAGTTTTGAGCCAAGTTCGAGCTCTATCACCTGATCAAATGATTAATTTTTAGAACTTCCAAAGGCACCGAAGAAGTAGCCTTCCGAAAGTATTATAAGGAGAAAACCCAATGTTTCCAGCTACGCAGCAAACAGAGACCCAAAATCCAGAAGTCATAAGCTCTAGCAAACAAGAAGCCTTGGAAAACTTAGAGAAATATGAGGTCTCGACTCAAAAATAAGATACCCCGACGACAGAGGTATCAGATAACCAGACCAAAGATCAAGCATAGACACTAACAAAGAAAGGAGAAGATAGGCCACTGTCTTCACCAGACAGATCAACTAAAGATGGAACCGAAAAATAGTTATCCATAGAAATCAACATCCCCATTCAGTTTATCACGCCATTACAGTTCACCAGAGGGAACCCCGATGCAGAAGTAATATTCATAGGAGATATCATGCCTATCCTTATTGAAGAGATACCTCCTTTCGATTTTTTTTTTTTTCAGTAAAAAAAGGAAAGTTGTGGTGAAGAAAGAAATGCACCAGAAAGAAGGTGCAACTGTAAAAAAGCACAAGGTACTATTGGATGGACAAAATTTGGAAGAAGAAGACTTTGCTACAGAGGTAGAAGGCTCTTTGAGAGCTTTTACAACAACTAACCTATTCTCAGTTGATAAGATGAAAGAAATACTGAAGCACAAGAATCAGATGATAAGTCAGTTGAAAAATCAAATAAGGACTACAAAAAAGAATGTCAGAGATGAAGTCAATAAAGAGCTTGAACAAGCTAGATCTAGTGATAGACAAGAAATCCAACTGCTCAAGTCCAGTCTTGATGAGATGCATAAGAATGTGCAAGTAAGCGAAAGACGGGCTATCCAACAAGATGAGTTGGTAAAACAATTACAAGACAAGGTCAGTTCCATTGAGAAAATGGATGTGGATATAACAATGTTTCGAGCTCAAGCATTGGAAGTGCTTAAGAAACTGAAAATAACACAACAAAGCCTCTTTACTAAGGTAGAAATCATTCAAAATCATTTTCGGGAAGTAAACCAATCATTGGATAATATTGGTTTCAAAGAAAGAGAGGCTACTGCAGCCCGGATCACTTTTCAAGAAGCGGTCGTGTCATCGGCTAGAGAAGAAATATTTGTAACTCCCAAATTGACTGTTACAAAGCAGATCAAAGGTGATATAATATTAAAGACATGGGAGGCCAGTATAGCCGAGAGTAAAATAACGGCCAAGGAAAGAAAAGAGGTTTGTGAAGAGGTTTTTCATTTGCTTAATAAAGAATCACTAGGCCTCAGAAAGGATGATTGTTCTGAAATACTAGGACAAATCGACATTGTAAAGCATCAACTTGACATCAAAGAAAGCTTAGAGGAAGCTCAGGCTGAAATTTCACAGCTAAAGCAGGTTGACACCACTCAGATAGATAGATGGCTGGTAAAGCCAAATTTACAGTTAGAGTCAATGACTTTTGAAGATAAAAGGATAGAAGACATGCTGCCACAATTACAAAAGAAGTTGTATCTTTTTGAGGCAAAAGATGTGACATAAGCTTCTAGACTAGTAGCACAATTGGTAAGCAGGTGTGTCGAATGTCTTGAGCGAGGAAAAGGGAGTAGCTCAAAGAATTAATGAGGTAATATGTACTGCATGGGAAAGAGACAAAGGAAAACTAAGCAAAGCATTCCAAGTCTTTAATTTTGTAACCGTCACTTTTTAGAAATAATGAGAATTCCAACCGCCTAGGGTTGAAAATCATTTTGTATAAATACATATTGAAAAATATGAACAAAGGGCATATTTTTGCCATATGTAATGGAGAAAGCTCTCCTCATTGAGGATTAATACAAATATAGACAATAGATTCCACATTTCATTCATTTGAGTTATGCGTTCTTCTATATTTCCACATTCCAATATCTTTTTATATATCTCCTTAATGAATGCTTGATCGCAATTTAATACAACATCTACTGTGGTTACATTTCATTTAGTAATTTAATAGCGCACAACTTTTCCTCTGTTTTACTATTAGTAAATACAAGACCTGTGAGTTAATTGGATTGCTACATTTTATGCTTCATTTAAGGTTATATCATCTATTTTCTTCTTCTGTAATAGATGTCTTGCTTTGTCTAACAACTTTATGTTTTTCTGTCATTACACCAATTGCTTTTAATTTTAACTCAGACACGAAAGACGACCTCTGAGCTGTTATACTGTTAAATCATTTAAGGGATCTTTTCTCATACAACTAAGGTATAAAAATCAAATATTAAAACTTTCCTTATTTCTTGGTGCCTTGACATTATACTTTGATCCTTAAGTATAAACTCAGGAACAACAGGTAGAATAATTGTTGGATTCCCCAAACCCAGGGAATTAGTATGCATACTATGAAATTGCCACTTGGAAACCAAAGGACTCCTCCTAACTCCTTGACATGCATCCACAAAATGATTTGTCCTTTAACATACTTTAAGATAACCGGACTTGGGTTTACAACCATAAAATAATATATATCAAACTTTGGCCCCTCTGGGCCCCCTTAAGCCCCTCTCACATATAAATTAAAAATAAAATAATATGACTTTAGACTTTCGTCGACCACTGTGATAAGTCATTCAATGACAAATATATTCGACTAGGCAGTCAAGCGAGTTGGCCACCAAGTCAAGTTGACCAACATAGTAAGTCAAATATTTCTTGTGGAATCGTAGTCCCCCCAATGTTATTGTCCCTCTCGTATCACAACCAATGATGTGTTTTTATTAAAAACTTTGATATACAATATGCATAGATTGTCTCTTGGCCATAATATCCAACTCACTAATCTATATACATATATGTACAATTACATTACAATCCCTAGGGATTAAAATTAGGGTGTTACATTCCCCTTCGCTGTACTTTTTCACTATCCTCAGTGCACATCACCATACAAGTGTCTGTATATACAATTTTTACATCAAAATATCAAAAAATTGTGGGTGTGCCTCATGCATGGCATTTTCTAGCTCCCATGTCATGTCCTCAAGGCTATAACATGTCCATTGGACCATTACCTTCCCGATGGCTTTGTTTTGGAGCACCTTGACTTTCTGGTTTAGAATGCACACTGGCTCCACTCGAAATTCCCCTTCGGGCTCCACCTGAATCAAATTCCAATCAATGACATGGTTACGGTCATGCACACACTTTTACAATAAAGATACAAGAAATACATTATGCACGTGTATGGAAGAAAGCATTTCCAACATGTATGAAGTTGGCCCTATCTTGTCCAGTATCTCAAATGGCCCACAAAATCTAGCTGCCAACTTAGTACAACAACCCAAATTTAGTGAGATTTTTCATTGGTTTCACTTTCAAGAACATGTGCTCTCTCACTCTAGTTTAGGGAATATGGTGGGAGGTAGTCACCATCAACTTCAATAATGGTGGTTGTGGACAAGTTGACCAAGGCTACACATTTTATTCCAGTCGAGATGAATCATAAGGCAACCAACATTGTTTATATTTACATGAAATAAGTTGTCAGGTTGCATGGAGTACCCAAAGCAATTGTGTCATATCGAGATTCCAAGTTTACTTCAAACTTTTGGAAGGGATTTGGCACAAATATGAACTTCGGTACAACATATCACTCACGAAAAGGTGGGCAGACATAGAGAGTCAATCAGGTGCTTGAAGACATGCTGAGCATGTACACAATGGATAATCCATCTCAAGTGGGAAGAGTATCTATATTTGGTGGAGTTTGCATACAACAATGTGTATCGGGCCTCATTGAAGATGAACCCATTTGAAGCTTTATATGGCAGAACATTGTAGTGCTTGGGCTAGACATGCTCATTGAGATGGAAGAACAAATAGTGAAAATCAAGTAGAACTTGGAAGCATAATAAGACATGTAGAAAAGTTATGCAGGCAAAGGTAGAGTAACCAGATAATTCAGAGTGGGAGAGCACGTGTTCTTGAAAATGAAGCCAAAGAAAAGCCCCATGAAGCTGGGTAGTTGCACTAAGTTGGAAGCTAGATTTTGTGGTCCATTTGAGATACTAGACAAGATAGGGCCAGTTGCATACATGATTGCGTTGCCTTCTTTCATGCATGTACATAATGTATTTTGTGCATCTTTATTGAAAAAATATGTGCATGATCCTAACCATGTCGTTGATTGGAATTTGATTCAAGTGGAGCCTGAAGGGGACTTTTAGGTCGATCAAGTGTGCATCCTAGACCAAAAACTCAAGGTTCTCCATAACAAATCCATAAAGTAGGTAAAGGTCTAGTGGACGTGTCATGGCCCTGAGGATGCAACATGGGAGCTAAAAGATGTCGCGCGGGAGGCATACCCGTAACTATTTTGATATTTCTATGTAAAAATTGTATCTATGTACACATGTATGGTGATGTGCACCGAGGATAGTGCAAAAGTAATGGGGAGGGGAATGTAACACCCCAATTTTAATCCCTAGGAATTATAATGTAATTGTACATATATCTTAGATAGGTTGGTGAGCTGAATAGTATGGCTGAGGGCCAATCTATGTATATTGTATATCAAAATTATTAATAAAAACACATCATTAGCTGCAATATGAGAGGGCTGATAACATTATGGGGATATGGTTCCACAAGAGAGAATTGACTTACTCCAATGGTTGACCTGACCTAATGGTTGAAAGGCTAGACTGCCCAGTCAACTATCTTTGCCGTCGATTGACTTATCATAGTGGTTGACCTAAGTCTAAATTCATATTATTTTATTTTTTATTTATATGTGAGAGGGGCTTAAGGGTGCTCTGAAGGGATAAAGTATGATATATATTATTTTATGGTTGTAAACCCAAATCCGCTTACCTTAAAGTACAAAAAAGGAGAAATCATTTTGGGATGTGTGCCAAGGAGCTAGGTGGAGTCCCTTGGTTTACAAGTGGAAAGTTCACAGCATGTATACCAATTCCATGGGTTTGGGGAATCCGATAATTATTCTACATGTTCATTGTTTTGACTCTATTCAATCACTGTTCATGCATGGAGTTCACCATTAACCTATACATAACCAACACCATTAAGCCTACAAATTAAAGAGATACCCTTGTTGGTAAATTAGACTGTTATGTTTGTGATAGAAGGTTGGTGTGGCTGTTATGTAAATTTGATATGTAAATGTATCTAGGCATGAGTATGGGATTGTTGTGATTGAGACTCCACAAACAACTAGATTTTTTGGAGCCCCAACATTGATATTCCTAGAGGATCTACACTGGAGCCCCAGAGGGGGTGAGAATTGCCTAAGGGACTGCAAGGTAGAGAAGGGGATTCCATCCTTGGGGTGGTGCAGGCCGAGGAAGACTGGAAAAGGTTGTAGGAGTATGTATGTCATTATTTGTTGAGTATTGATTTATGTGCTCAGAACTCGCAGAGGCAACTCAGGGTGCTCTGAATGGCTTCAACAGATAGAGAAAGGGAAAAAATTCTAAGCGCCCAAAACTCAGTGAAAATGACATTATCGTAAAGAGCACGTTGCAAGATTTCTAACGATGCAAATGACTCGTCAAATGGAGTTACATATTGAAAGATATTCGCGGTCAAAGTTTGGTCAACCTAGCCCCGTCAACAGGGGATGAGTCGGCATCCGTACTATTGACGTCAACATCTGTACGGATGATGTTAGCATCTGTACAACACATGTGACATGAGTAGAAGGTGACATGTGTCACACTAATGTCATCGTGGTGATGTGGTAGCACCAGAGGCTGCCACGTGGCACCTAGTTTTGGCACTTTTAGATCGATCTGTGGAACAATAGGATCGTGCCACGTGGCAGTCCATACGATCCGTATGGTGACATGGCATGATGATGTGGCATTGACATGTCAGAGGACAACATGGCTGAATGGGAGGCTGCCATGTGGTAGGCGGCAAAAGCACAAGGTCATCCCATGTCCGATTTTTTGAAAAATTTTATGGTTTGGCGGGTCCGCCAAATCTGGCGGACCACACCAAATTCGACCATGTAATATTCGTTAGCGCCCTCGATAGAGTCCCCACCAAAATTGGTGGAACAATAATATATATATATATATATATATATATATATATATATATATATAACATATGGTTCAACAATATAGCCAAAAGGGGGAGGCTTGTGGGTTTGACCCTGGGACCTCCTCTCCACTATACGCCTTAACATTCACGCCCAAACCAACAGACTAACGGTTCGTGCTTTGTATTGAATGCTGACCAAATTACTTAAATGTTGAGTTCACCAAGCCATGGGAGGAAGGCGCGCGTGCGGTACGACCTTGGGCACACATTTCAATGCAACACAGTCATTGATTGCATGTTGCAGAGGGGCACGAAAATCAAGACAAATTTCTTCTTGGGCCTGAGAGTGCCAGAGTCGGATCGGGGCATGGAGACAATTATTTTTGGGTAATTCAACGCCACAAATTCAATTGTGCTATCTGTTTTATGATCTAAGCATTATTTATGCAACTTGATTTTAGAATGAGGTATACTTATGTATTTTTCCAAGTTATTTTGTTAATTTAATTAAAGAGCCTACCTATTTGAGAGCAGGACTCGAAGACGTAGTCCACCAGGGACGAACTCTGTTATCAAGTTTTTTGTGTTCAGATTTGATGCTTATGGCTCTTCATTATTGAGCTTTTCCTTCTTTAATGGTGTACTTTAATTTATGCTCAGTTAATGCAATTCTTTATAAGTCACTCAATGAAAATATCCCAGATCAGTGAGGGAGCTTAGTCGACCATAGGATTCATTTGTCCTTGTGGACCCATATCCCTAAGTCGGGGATGGCCTTCTGCTGAGAGAATTGGAGCAATAGAGCATATGTTTGGGAGGAACGTCTTTCATATGCAACCAGTTGGTGACCTTATTTCTCATAAGATAAGTGTTATGGTTTATGTGTTATTTCTGTGTAATTTATTGTTAACGATGATGTGAATGTGAATAAATTACATGATGTTATAATACTATATTGTTTACCTATGAGTTGCATGAGCTTGCATGCCATATTTAAATGCAGGGTAGGGTAGAATGTATTATGACATCATTGCTGAGTTACTTGTGTATATATGATAGAGTTCATGGGAAATTAGTGAAATTTCTAGTGCCCCACCATCCCAAGATGAAAGTATTTTAGTTTAATGTATGGACTTAAGTCGAGATGAATACTTGATATCGCATTATTTTTAATTCGCATTAGCGATGGTGAAGCATAGGGGATACTTTGTATCTTGCAAATAATATAGGGGATTGAAATTGTTTATTTGGTCCCATAGTAAGACTTGAAACTGTCTTTTATTGGCTAAGAGCTTGTATTCCTTAGATGTAAGGAAATAGGTTAATGACCCAAGACCTAGAGCCATCTTACAAGAGTGAAAGTTTTCCCCTTTACGAACCACCAACATGTTATTTCAAGTGGTGTGGTTTTCTTTGAAAAATGGTGATGATTCAACTTACATTCACGAATAGCATTCGATGATGGTTGTCTTTGTTGATTTTTCATATAACTCAGTCACAGAGATTAATGCCAATAATCACTAAACCCATAAATTTAGTTTGTTGTTATAAATTTCAGAATTATGCAGTTAACCTACAACTGAGTTATAAATAAGAAAAATGACAACATAAGCATACTCAGAACCAAGCATAAAAGGCACATGGACACTAGATACATACCCTGGAAATCCTAGTGTGGGGAAAACTAGTGAAGAGGGGGCTTTATTAGGCTTCTTGAGAGAATATTACAACAACATAAAAACTGAAATTTCTTGGCAGTTTACCCTTCCTTCCTTAGTAAAATTCGCCTAGTTGATGGATGTATGGCTCAACTTGATTCTGTATTGTATGGACCTACCTGTACGATCTATGTACAACCCATGTATGACTTGTATGACCTACCCATAATTGTCATGTTCCTCCTAGGTGAGTTCGGCCATGATTCAACCTCTTTTCCTCTACACAAGACTCCCTAGAATCGACCTGCTAGAAGCTGTTGAAGTTGGCTTGAATTTGGCCTCTCTTGCTGCTCTATATGGCCTTGGTAAGACCTCCATAGTCTATTGAAAGCTCACCCAAAACTCACCATTCTCAAGCTCTTGAACCTCCTCTTTTCTATCGACCAAACACCCCTCTTACTCTCACTTGTTCAACCTCACAAATGAGAATGATGTCCTTCTCACCCTCAACCCCTCTCTTTATCCTCCCATCATCCGCCTTTATTTCCTTTAATTGTGTTCCAATTCATCCTCCAAGGCTTCTAGGAGGTGCTCCCCCCTTGGATGGGCCCCACACTCCACTAACAAGCCTCATGAGTCACACCCCACTTGAATTGGGACCCACAATCCACTCAAAGACAAAAAATTGTTGATTACCTAAGTTGGATTTAGGCTAAGATAAATAAGGTTGATTTGTTCCTTTTAATGTGTCCATTAGCTAGTCTAGGACACATAGGAACAACTGATACACCAATCGATCTAAAAAACTAATAGTCCTCACTACCAATTGACAACTTAGTTATGATAGGTTTTGCCACCTACCACGTTTGTGCAAAATTTTTTATAATTGTTGGATTACTAAGAGGGGGGGGGGGTGAATTAGTAATAGAGCAATTTAATCCTTTTTAACCATAAAATGCAAGTGTTATATCAATGTAGCATTATCATCCAATAGTTTCAAAGTAAATAAACAATGAACAAATGAGCAATCATACACAGTACACTAGTGTTTTTACGTGGAAACCCAAAGCATGAAAAAACCACATAATGATTTTTCTTATATGTATTTAAGAATTACGTTCATTGGAAGCACCAACTTCTTTTGTTTTCCAGCTGCAACTGGAAGGAGGCTCCAACTCCCTAGTTTCTCAAGCTACAACCCGAGGGAAGCTCCAACTCCTCAATTCTTTGGCTACAACCAGAAGAAGGCTACAACCCCCTATATTCTCCAACTACAGCCGGAAGGTGGCTACAACCACCTGTCCTTGCCCCATGAAACCTCCCTGAAATATAAGTAGAATGATGGAACCACTATCACACTATCATTGTGAGATATACTACTGTAAACCTATACCAATCAACCTGCACCAAACAACCTGTAATCAACATGTACCATAAACAAGTGCATCAACCATGAACCAACATGTACCTTAACCTGTACCATCAACAAGTGCATCAACCATGCACCAAATATGTACCAATCATGCATCAAATACACATAAACTATGACTCATCAAGACATACCAACATCATCAACTATACACTTCATGTATGTGCCAA
>ML821314.1:20458-30872 GCA_009831015.1 Picea engelmannii
ATGTTAAAGAAAGTAAAACACTTCAAACAATGGAACAGTTAACGAAGGCAATGCAAGTAAGCGACAAACCACTAATTGTTTCAAGTGAAGTAATAGATCTTAAGCAAGAACAAGACATGATTATGGAATGGAGAATCAATCATAAATTGCTTCAAGATAAACTTATGTCGTGCAAATACTTCAACTATATCAGTTCATTTGCAGTCGTTTTTCTGATGTTATCATTAGCAATGTTTGGTACATGGATGATAGTGGCTTTAGTAAAATGTAATAGGATTGCAATGACTAACAATGTACTTTCAGTGGTCATAATTGTATTACAGCTGATCTTGATGAGACAGGTGCACAGGACATAGTTCAGAGACAGAGGACAAGTCGGGTGGCCTATCCCGAGCTTGTTAACTGGTCAGTAACCTTTTGGGGACCAAAAGGTCTTTTTGTGGGGAGGTGTGATCCGAAATCGGATCCAGAAGTCTGATAGGGCTTGAAAAATGCTAAAAAATGAAAGTGCTCAGAATGTGATGAAACCTGTGCCATTACGTCCGTCTCGTCTTCCTGATTCTGGTGGTATATTTACTTCATCAAATGGAGTCCGTATGGAGGAGATATCGCGTTCTGTCCGAAAAGTCAAACAGGCAAAAAAGGGGATGACTGTACAGTCCGTACAGTCCACGTGGCAGGGCCGTACAGCTGACGTGGCAGGGCCGTACAACTGATGTGGTGGCTTCAGAAGATGACACGTGGCGGGACCGTACAGAGGACACGTGGCATCACCAGGACGCGACATGTGTCATGCGGATTTGGCACTTTGGGCGTACGATCGGACCAGTACGGAAGTGACACGTGTCACCACTGACAGGGTGACACGTGGCAGGCTGACGTCAGCAGATGACATGGCAGGTTGACAGGGCGTACGACATGCTGACGCAGCAGGATAGGTGGTAGTACGACAGGGTGACGTGTCAGTACAACAGAGACGACGTGGGCAAATCACGTGTTGACATGTGGCATGTTCTTATTGGTTGGTAAGGGTGCCACGTGGCCCAGTCATGGGCTGCCACGTGGCACCCCATTATTGGTTGTTTTGGTTGCAATGTAAAATGTGGTTTTGTTGTCGCTGGGAGTCGAACCCGCGACCTCCATGCGGGCAATGAACTGGCAACGTTGGGCTAACCGGCCGCCTGTCGGTTGGTTCTTGTTTAACAATCGGTGCCATATGTTTTTAAATTTAAATGGGAGTTTGAACGGGCGGGGAAAGGGCCGGGGCTTAGCCCCAGCCCTCGGCGACAATCCACCGCCCGATCGTGCCATGTAACCAGAGCCGGGGGGGCCGACAGAATATGCGGGCGGTTGTAATATAGCCCACGGTTCGACACAAAAACATGCCATATGACCGGGCTACGGTTCAAAACAAACGCGCGGGAATTTTTGGCCACGGGTTTCAACAGTTAGCACACGGTCCCATGCAACTCGCCGGGTGACCAGGGGTCATGTGACACGGGGCTAGCGCGTAGGTGGCGCGCTTGGCCACATGGCCGTGCGCCAATATGACCAGGGGCGCGCCTATCAGGGGCTGCGCCCCAATAAACTTTATTAAAGTGGGTTTTGCAACAAAATTTGGTTTTTTTTATTTATTAATGCCTATTATTAGCAGATTTACTCCATTTTTGGGGGATATTGGGCATTTTTGGAGGCCAAATTCTTGGAGGAAGTTGGGGATGTGAAACCAACTCCAATGCTATATAAACCAGGCATGTTTGAGGCCAAACATAGTCATTCAGTGCAGAGTTATGATGAAGGAAATCCAAGCCAAAGTCAGTTTGATGCAGGGAAGCCTTTGAGGTGGAAACGCTGTCGGATCGTTTCTGGGAGCTTGGAGCATCAGTTTTGCATGCCGTTTCTTTCACAGGGTTCTAGAGATCTGGGAGAACAAGAATAGATCAGTCTTGTAGCCTTTTGGCATTGCTGAGATGTAATTTTGAGAACTTGAGAAGAAATAAAGAAGCCTCCCCCACAGGAAAAAGGCCCGGAGACGTAGGCAAACATTGTGCCGAACTCCGTTATCAACCTGCGTTCTTATGGTTTGTTGTTTATTATTATTTTCAGATATGCATATGTGTATTTGACTGATATAATCCTCTTCTTTCCTCATTCTTTCATTAAATTCTCAAATGGTTAATGAATACATGCAAGTTTAAAACTCAACCATAATCAGTTAAAAGATCCTACGGATCAGCTTTACTTATATTTTACAATGTGTACATTGATGAGATAGTTTTCTTTTCTTTAGTTATGTGACAAATGCCAATCTAAAATGAAATTAGAATAAGCATCAGATACATGATTAGAACTCCTAGGAATGTGATAATAAGTAATAAAATCAAACTATTGTTCTAAAAGACATACCTGTAGGAATCGTCAGAGTAAAGTAGGATCACACACACGGTAACTATCGTTCAATTGGCATACTACTAAATGGGAATCCAGGTGAACCTCTAACGAGAAAAAACCATGTGATATAGCATCACGCAAAAGTTCTATAGTGATGTTATATTCGGCCACATTATTCGTGGATGGCCCTAGGCATATGCCACCTGAAGATACTAGTAGAGCCTTGGGTGAGTAAACCACCCAAGTGGTGGAACCCAAGTTTCGTGTATCATGACTGGCTCCGTCTACGAATCATAGGTAGGCCGAAGACTCTGTTGACATATGCCAACCAAGGGAAAACTCAATAATCAAGATGAAGACGAAAAGACAGGGAAAATATATATACACTAAATTACATTAGTATACAAAGAGTTCTTCCTAAGCTTGGGGCCTAAGCATAATATATTTTCAAGTAGAGCCCATTCCTGGGCTCAGCCAACATATTCCCTTCATAATATTCTAACTCATAGGATCCTTTTTCTAAGACACGTCGCACGATATAAGGATCGTTCCACATGGGTTTAAAATTGCCTGCCCCTAGTGGTTCTTTGGCTTGATCATACAAGAGGACCAAGTCACCCTCAACATACAACCAAGGACAGATAGACTTATCGTATTGTACCTTGACATGTCTTTTATTCACCTCGATATCCATAGAGGCATCTCGACGTTTCTCGTCAAGACTCTCTAGGTGTACAAGGTGTCTCTCGATATCGAAAGTGTCAGGTAGGAGTGCACCTGCCAACTTAAGAGAAGGGATTTTTCATTCAATAGGTAACATTGACTCCACACCGTGTACTAACTGGAAAGGGGAAAAACCAGTGGCAGTCTTGACCAAAGTTCGGTATGCCTAGAGTTTGGGATATAGCAAAATGTGTCAGTATGACTTACTCTGGCTAACAATATTTTGCAAAATGGTCTCGAGAGACTTGTTGATGGCCTCAAATTGTCCATTTTCCTAGGGGTAATAAGGAGAAAAATCACCATGTATAAACCCCAGTGTAGATGTCAGTTCTTCCATCATTTTGTTCTGAAATTGACTGCCATGATCAATGACAATCTCACTCGGGATATCGAAATGAGCAATAATTTGATTGAATATGAAGAAGGCGACAATATTCCCATCATATTTGACTATACGCATGGCCTTGACCCACTTATTAAAGTATTCAATGACCACGATAATGTGTTGATGCCCCCCAGTCAAAGTTGGGATGCAATCTACAAAGTCCACCCCCCACATGGTGAAGGGACCAATGGTAATGACTGGGTGAAGAGGGGCTTTAAGAGAGCACATTTTCCAAGTGAACACCTAGCAAGGGAGACACTTCTTAACTGCTTCAATATAATATTTAAATATAACCAGAAATAACTGGCTCGCAAAATTGTTTGGGTTGTCGCAAGCTCGGATAGGTGACCACCACAAGCCCCACTATGGAAATCGTTCAGGACTGACTCAGCTTCTCCGTGATTTAAGCAACGACGCAAGATATTATCTATTCCTCAGCAATACAAAGTGTCACCGACGATAGTATAATTCTTAGCTTGGTACCTTACACATCGTTGGTCATCTCGTGAGAGATGCTGAGGGAACTTTAAAGTTTGAAGATAGAGAACAATGTCTCCATACAAGGGGTCGAACGATGGAACATGAAAAAATGTGTTCATCTACAAATGAATCAACATGGATAACATCCTCATCTAATTGTGGAAAATTGGACATTAACTCTACGAAGACTAGTGATTTCTTGGGTTTCGCCAAAACGAAATCGAGATCAAACTCTTGTAAAATGACAATCCATTTGTTATATTTTCCCCCTATGATATGCCTAGTAAGGACATATTGAAATGGATTGACATCGGAAACTACAGTAGTCTTGCAAAGAAATATATAATGATGCAAACGTTGGACTGTGTGAACGACAGCCAAATCTATCTTTTCAATGTGAGAATAATTAAGTTCTATACTGATTAAGTTTCGACTAAGACAGTAGATGACATGCTCGTGGATCTTATCATCCTCCTAAAACAAAACCATATCGATCATCTCCTCAGACACGGTGATGCAAAGCAAGTAATATCTACTATAGTTAGAAAACTTCAGCAGAGGCATCTATACAAAGGATTTCTTCAAAGCATCGAAGGACTCCTAGGCTCGCTCATTGTTACACATTATTTTCGTCATCCCTATGATCGTTAATGATGTAAACCTATATGTTTCCTTCAGAGGGGTCAGTGGCCTGAGTTCCTAAAGAGAGAAGGGAGAAGAATTTTTCCTGAGAAAAGAAGTTGTTTTTTCCTATGTAAAAACCTTATAAAAAGGGAAGTTCACAGGTTGCTATATAGGCAGGGTGCGAGAATGACACATTCTCCCAGGTTGCACTATAGCCAGGGTGTGAGGTGTTCTCAGGTTGCTCTATAGCTAGGGTGTGAGAATTCCAGCACGTGGGAAAAATGAGCGTTTTCTCGAATGTTCTAGAAGGAGAAGCTTCTATGGTGAGGTGGCATCTGAATGGTTTGGATCTTACTCACTTTCATGATTTAGTGGGATCATCCTAACCTCCTCACCTTATCCTATTTAACTTATAAAAGGAGAGGAGTTCTCATGGAGAAAGTTAGCTTGGGTTCTTGAGCTTGGAATTATTAGCTTGGTTGGAGTGGCTTTGAGATTTGCTTTGTCAATATAGATTGTGAGTAGATATCAAATCTATGGTTTCAGAATCCTTGGAGCAAGAAGTGTGTGGGGAACGAAGGATAGTTGGAAGGGACCTTACGACATCAAGGCCATGGTTGTAATCTCTCTTTCACATTTAATATGATACAGTAATATGATTCTTTCCTATAAAACTTGTTGTGTTTTATTGTATGATTCCTTGATCACATACATAGGCTTATATTGAGTTTATGCTATTGCTATTACTTTGGTTGGTTGCGTTCTCTTGCAGGATCATTCTTGTATGAGTGATGGAACGGAGCTAGGATGGCGATGGTGAGAGGAAGAGACATTTAAACGGTATGTCAGTCATCTCCCTTTAATTAGTAAATTCAATATCTAAAACTTAAGGAAAGTGTCATGTTCTGGTGTGTTTTGTTCTAGATCCAGGTGGATCTAGGGAGATCGGTTTGTGTCCACACTTACGTATTTATCCAATAACAAAATTGGTGACTCCACTGGGGAACAGATTGTTTCCTAGTTAGTATAGTTTCCCTTGATTTGATTGCTTGTTTTCTCGTCTCTGAGTCTGTGGGAGATCCATCAAGACTCTCTGGATTTGAAAGTTCATTCAAAATTTTTGTCCTTTTTCCAAATTTTGTGTTTACAGACATTCTCGCATTGTACCCTTTAGTGGCCTGCGAGAATCATCTAAGTTCGCACCCTACTGTGTAATCCAGTGCGAGGTGTTCGCACCCTACCTGTGTCTAGCCTGTGAACTCCACTAATGTTTGCACTGCACCCTATATCTAGGCTGTGAACCCATTTGAAATTTGTGTTTGGAATTAGGATTTCACATTTTTTGATGCCCAGTTTTGTTTTGATCAGCTGGATTGAACTTTTGGAGCCTATATTGATCTGTTTACAATCTGCTTGACATTCTTTGAGTTGCTTATAGCTATTTTTGCTTTGTTTGGTTTTGAAGGATTAGTCTCTTTCTTTGAGTGTCTTTCGATTACAAAGCATGTGTTTTCTTTAGAATTGTTTAGGGAAAGATTAGATTTCTTGTAAATAGTTCGCTTTAAAAGAAAACTTTTAGTTTGGGTTTCTTTGTTTTAAGAAAGTTCATTATTGCTTTTAGTGAAATTTTTGAAACAAAAATATTTAATTTCTTGCTTTATATTAGATTGGGGGCATCTTTGCATTTGAAGTAGAGAAATTGCATGATTCTTGATATTGATGAGTTTAATAGACTTTGGGACATGTGCATATGGGAATGATAAATGTTTTCTCCTTCTCGTAGCATAGCTTTCATCGAAATGAAACGATTGCATCTTCATATCTTTGCATAATCTTCGAGTCGGTCAAAACACCATATTGTCCACGCCATCTTCCTTTTGAGTAACAACAGCCATAAAATAAAGTGCTTATAAAAATTGATTAGACATTTTTCTCTTTTTTGGTAGAAAACCTACATTAGATTAGTTGTAGGGCTTTGGAACAGGTGTGAAAGATAACTTTCCAAAGTTGCAAACAAACATAGCATCTTGAGTTAGGGAGTATTAAATTCCATTTGCAACATATTGTCCTGGGAAGCCCTTCTAACACAAGGGTCAAGCACTAGGTCGCATTGGTGTTGGCAAAGTTACTAACCCTGCTTTGTTGACATCGGTGTAGAGATTGCATGTATTACGGGGATCACTCTGAGGTATACCCACAATGATGAGTGGAAGCCTTTGAGTTGATTTCGGGCTAGATACCCTGCCCTTGTGTGTGGATCGGACTGACGATTGTTCCCCCAAGCTTTACTGTTGTTTGTGGTAACCTTAGTGGCTTGTCTCTCTAGGTTCATACCCAAGGTGACTGTGGAGGGGAAAGTCTTCACGGTACCTGGAATTGACGTTGGCTAGACTCACTCGGGCTCCTTGGAGGGTGTACCCACGATTATGTGTGGGAGCTTGCACCAGGGTGTAAGTCCGTTAAGAAGGTCGTCAACGTAACTTTTCCACCCGCTCTATCTCAACCCCTTCTTACTTTGTTCCTGCGATATTGGATTTCATCACCAACTAGTGCATTCATTGTGAGAAGGTTTTGTTTGTTTGCTTGCTTCCTAGATCTTTAGTGTGTGCTGTTTGTTTTCCCTAGTGGACTCTAGATTGGATTTTTGTTTTTCATGGCGTCAGTTCCCGAAATGACCAATGAAGGAACCCCTACTCCGGGGGAACCTTTTATTTTTCCTTCTTATGGAAACATTGGTCCTCCTCACATCGCTACTTTGAGCCTTCCAGGTCTCATTATTGGATTACCTGTATGGTTGTTTTCCACTCAGGTAATCTCGAATGCAGTTAGTGCTTCAGTCACAAGCACTTTCCCCCAAGAGCATCAACCTCATGTTGATCCTTCACCGTCTTCACCAGTAAGGTATTTTTCGCCTTCTTCCCTTGCAAGGTCGCTTTCCGTTCCATCTTCTTCGTCGAGCGAGAGTTCTGAAGCTAGTAACTCGGGGAATAAGAAGAATAAGAAAAGGAAGAATAAGAAGAAGAAAATTAAGCAATGATCAAAACCTCCAACCACTGTCAAACATGTTGGAAAATAATCAGTTACTGTTAATCATGCTAGGAGTGTTGATGATGTCAAGATCACCCAAACAACCTGTAATCCCAAGTACCCTTGCAGGCTTTGTAAGGGTAGCCATATTCTTAAGGATTTCCCTGGTCTACCCAAGGTTATAGAAGTATGGTCTACACATCCTTGCCAACCCATGTCGTCAGCCTCTGAACAACATACTGATGACCTCCCGTCAACCAGCCATGATACGGTTGGGAAGAAGAAAAGTAGAGTCAAGTTTCTGTGCATGTTATGCAAAGGGATTCATCTCACTCACCTTTTCCCTCGTATGGATGAAGCCTCAAAATTCCTGGAAGACATGACTGTTTCACAGCCTCAACTTCTAGCTGATTATCACAAGCTTTCTCTCAACCCACCTATAGTTGATGGAATGATCAATCTGGTTCCCCTATCAGTCAGTCCGGTTGATCAAGTGGTCAATCTGGTAAAGTCTTTGGATGAACCAGTAGACCGAGTGGTTGATCCGATCCCATCCTTGGTCAACCCCACTCTCCCGTTAGAGAGAGAAACCCAAGCGGTCGATTTGTTTCCACCTGTCGACCCCATTCTCCCCCTGGAGAATGAAACCCAAGTGGTCGATCTGATCTCTCCATCGGTCGATCCTACTCTCCCACTCGAGAGTAAACCTGATACTGCCCATGTTTTTCTCGTTGATACAAACTCTGCCATGTCAGGGGGTATTCCTCCTTCTCCCGTAGGATCCCCTCCAAGTAATGAGGCCATCCGTTTTGATTGGGATGTGCTAACTGGACCTTGTCTTCCCTCTTACATTCCTTTCCAGATTACAGTACAGGTTTGTGGTCGGGACATTACCAAAACATTGATAGATGAAGGTTCGTCTGTTAGTATTTTGTCCTCTATTACTTGGAAAGCTTTGGGTTGTCCTCCACTTGTGTTGGTTACGCAGAATCTGTTAACTTTTAGCAGAAGAACTAGTCAACCTTTAGGGACCCTTCCTCAGTTTCCTATAACTTTGGGAGGGAAAACTGTCTTTATTGAGGTCATGGTAGTCCAAGACTCCTTGGATTTTTCTTTACTCCTTGGGTGGGATTATGTCTATGCCATGAGAGATAATGTGTCTACTCTTTTTCGTGTGATATATTTCCCTCACGATGGACGAGTTGTGACTGTTGATCAACTTTCATTCATTGACCCCACCTGGATTGCCTCCCTGAATGGTTCTTGTATGCCGATAGTATCACCCCCGCCACAGGTCAATTATGTGGCGTTGTCGCCCATGGCTTCAACTTCTGATGATTTGGATCTAGTAGTTGACATGGTAATCTCTTCTATAGGGTTGTTAGAGCCTGATCTCTTTACTCCTGTCGCGACTCTCGACATGGTGTCCTTCCAGAGTGCATTTATTCCTTCCAGTGAAGACCTCTTGGAAGCCATGATAGAGTTTTGTCCCTTGACATGGTTTCATTCTGGAGCATTGTCCTCTTGGAATCCATGATCAAGAAGAGAGTTTGAGGATAGTTTTTGCATCTCTGAGGCAACCTCGTTAAAAAATGAAACATAGGTTTTCGAGGGTAGTTTTTGCGTCTCTGCGGAAACCTCGTTAAAAAATGAAACAGAGGTCTTTGAGCATAGTTTTCTAATTTCAAGCTCGTTAAAAAATGAAACCACTCGAGGATAGTTTTTCATCTCTGTGGAAACCTCGTTAAAAAATGAAACAAAGTTTACGAGCATAGTTCTTGTTTCTATGTCAAGCTCGTTAAAAAATGAAATAGTTTTCCCCCTCTCTGTTTGAGTCAAGTCCTTCATCTAGTATTTGAATCTTCATTTCATTCTCCTTTGCAGTTGAATGAAACGAAGCTTGGGGGGCATTTGCCTTAGCCTCTGGACTTCATGCTGAAGTAGAGCCGCTAGTTTCTTAAGCTGGGGGCTAAGTACCAACCATGTGTTGGGAAGTTACAAGCATAGTTTTCTATGGTTCAAGATTATGTAAAAATGAAACCACTTACCTCAAGCATGGTTTCCTCTGGTTCAAGCTTGCGTAAAAATGAAATCAGGTCCAAGCACAGTTTTGTTTAGTTTTTAAGCTTGTGTAAAAAATTAAAATCTATCCCAAGCATAGTTTTGTTTTGTTTTAAAGCTTGTGTAAAAATAAAAACAATCCCGAGATTAGTCTTTGTTTTTTCTCATGCTCGTAAATCAATGAGAACGTAACCGAGTATACTTTTATCACTTTTTCAGACTCGTAAAGATTATACGAAAAAGGAACCCCCTGGAGTCCTCTTTAAGCTCTTTTCAGACTCTCTAAACATGAAAAGATTGTCGAGCGACCTTGCTTTTTTCACGCTCATTAAAGTATTTGAAGAAAGTGTCTGGTGAGCGATAATTTCTCTCTTTTTCGGTCTCATCAGACTACTTTACGAAAAAGGAACTGAGAGAGTTCTCTTTTAAGTGTTTTTCCAAACTCTATAATCTTGAAAAACCTTCGAGTTTTCTAGCTCTGGACTTGTTAAACAAACATTGCCAGACCCGTGATGGGATCGAACCTCTCCTTCTTAGGGTTCGTTAAACATACTTCGAAGGACTCGTCTGAAGGATGAGCTTAAATTGACAAGCATATGTTATCCTCCTCAAGCTTGCGTAAAAATAAAGAGGTACTCGCCAGAAATGGTGGGGGAAAAAATTGGGAAAGAATTGTGTCTAAACCTATATTCTATGGAAGAGTCACTTTTGAAAATGACACCC
>ML821314.1:36605-59126 GCA_009831015.1 Picea engelmannii
AATCCTAAGCTAGTTTGTGCACCCTAGAAAATAAAATCGTGACTAATCAATTTTAAATTATAATGTTAATTTTAGTGGCTATGATTACTCAAAAAGGTATGGTAGTGAAATTCATGATGTTATGACTCTACAAGAAAAGTAAATATGAAAATAATGCAAAGTCCTAAATAATGCAAAATAATGCACTAAGCGACAAGGTCTCAAAAGACCAAAATGCCAAGCAATGCAAAATGCCTAATATTTTTGTATTTTCAATATAATAGAAATGAAAATGCATGGACTGAAAAGAAACCTAATATATAAACTCTACTGTGTATAGAAAGAGACAACTCAAGTAGGATACCAAGCAACAAAACACCCAACCCAAAGTACAAGAACAATCAAAATGAAAACATGATGAGAAAGACTTCACCCAAAAATTAAACCAAAGAAAGTTTTCTTGTCATCCCACAAGCACTCAATAGGCACTACAGAGATGCAAGAGGGCTCAACAAACCTCAAATCCCACCCAACAATAACCAGACCAAGAAAACAAGCAAGGAAATTCGATGTACAAGACTGTTTAGGAAAAAAGAGCGTATATACGTATCTTGTAGAGGGACAACCTATGTATATACATGACTGTCAAGGAAAACATCATGTATATGTTTCAAAAAACAAGGCCAGGCAAGGGAGAAGGCTGAAAACTCAAACCCTGAGTGAACATAGGATGTCAAGCAATGATACAATAAGAAACACAATAGGAATGAGAGAAATCTAAGGAGAAAAGTACTCCAAACCCTAAGAAAAAAGATTTAATCCCCATTATGGTCGCCAATTATTTTACGAGGAAAATCTCTCTATGGTTAGGGTAAACCACAATAGACAGAAATGACTGCAGAAATCAACTCTCTTCTCAAGTGTGTTATGGAAACAAATATGCTAGCAAGACAAGATAAAAGGCCTACCTCGTCTAGACATTCAATGAAGTCCACTACTGAGCACTTGACCCAAAGCAATATACCTGCAACTAGTCCTCAAACACCAATAAAATAAAGCATATGGTGATAATAAATGATGTTAGCACATTCAATAACATAATCCATTAATAAACATGACAAATACGCCCATGGAATAATAATTCAAATATTTGTAAGATATGAATTGGATGGGAAAATAGTATTTTTATTAATATATGATCAACATAAGTGAAAATGTTATATACTTCCGTGTCGGCATAGTTCGGAACCGAGAAATTAAGTTCCTTCCAACTTGGCCTCCACCACTTCAATCCTCCACCAAAGGCAGGGTCATAAGAGAGAGAAAATAAGGTTCTCAATCAATAAGGGAAGACCTTAGGGGCTGAATACTGTGTTCAGACTTAAAGGACAAAGGGATGCAGACTCAATATGAAGTAAATAATTTCTTCAGAGTAACTTTGCTCTCAAAGTTGAATTGTTTTCTCCTCTTTCCATAGCTCAGAATTGGCCCAATTATAGCCTTCAAAATGTAACTGAAGGGCTGATTCGGAACGTTTCTAGTATATGGAAGGCCAAGGATCATATATATCATGTCGTGACATGGAAATTCGACATTAATTTTCATTTTCTGACACAAATACCGATGTATGCGGGCTGTAGTGGATCATCTTGCGTATATGCATGTTGTATAGTAGGCAAGATGCATACATGTGAAAAAGTATGTATTTTAATCTCTGGATTTTACAAACAGGGATGATAAGTCTGCATAGGGAAACGAAAAAAGGCCTTATGCTCAAGATTTCATACGATGAGGCAAATATCGCTATAACACAAACTTGTTGACCTTGATCTTCTCGATGTTCATATGTGGAGCATACCTAAGAAACTCCTTGAATCATGCCTCATACTCGGGCACTGTACAACCACCCTTTCACAAAGCATTGAACTCATTGAGATGGGACTAAATGAATTCCTGTGACAAATACCTCTCCCGGAACCGTTCCTCAAACAATTCCCATGACACATCTTCTACGACCATGTTCAGTTGTGGTAGGAGTATCTTCCACCATAGAAGAGCGCTCCCCTTCAGCTGAAAGACCTCCATGCAGAATTTCATGTTGGATGTGTAGTCACGAAGTTCTAAGAACATCTCCATGTTCTTCGACCATGTGTCATCCAGTACGACATTTGTGGAAACCAATAAATCTGGAAACTTGACCTTCTCGAGTTCTCTGTGAATGTTTCCAATACCAGCTGGGGCACATTGTGGACCCTTAGGGGGTATAGGCACCCTAGCCTCATCTCTGCCTAGATGGCTAATCAAGGCCTATGACATCCTCTGAAAGGATCTCATCAACCCAACCACATCCCCCACAACAATATGCTCCTATCCAATAACTTTCTCTCCTCCTTGGGGGTTATACCCCTCTGGCGTGGATGCTATTGGAGGCATCACACTTCCTCCCCTAGCCCCACATCATCTTCCTCCACAACGTCCTCTAACCATGATTACTTGTAGGGACAAAATTCGACTCGATTAGAAATAAATTATTAATCAAGTTTTTAGTACAATGGAAGGTGTGATGATCCCAAGTCACGGGGTTGAACCCGCTCTGATACCATATGTAACAACCCCTCCGTTACGACTAGGAAAGCAAAGAACAAAAGGTAATTTTTTTTTTAAGAAACAAGAAATTAATGTCAACACATAATTTATAGAAACGTCTAGTCAATGACGTCATAATTAAAAGAATTACAAGTGACTCATCATCGTAATCCACAACAACGCAACCAATGCATCACTCAAAATTAGTAACGACACATAATTAACACATCATCATATTAGATAATAACACAAATCAACAAGTATCATAAATGGTGATGCAATATCAACTCATCACATAAGATAACATAGAGAAACTACCTTCCCAACCTACCCTGCAAGGTTAGGACCTCCAAGACACATAAGCAACACTGAAGCCCATGATTCATCCAATTGATTTTAACCATTTAAGGTCTCAGGGATAGCGACTGTTCTGAGGAACAAGGAGGTGTCTACATCCCAGTAACACAATCAAGTCCAAAAACCAACTATCTAAATCAACAACATCAACGATAATCAATGGTGCAATAGTGTTTTGATAACTGATCATAGATCACATAAATTCCAAGGTGCAAGAGAATTTAATTACAAAATCATTCGTACAATGAAACAAGTTAAGGTGCAATGTAATCAAATTTATTTTATTTTCAAGCAATAAAATCATACATCTACTTTACTTCAAGGCACGTGATTAATCAATCATTGAATTCAACAATAATCAACATTATTTTCAAGTTGCATGCATGACCTAATTATCGGATTAGACATAAATCAACATCATTACAATGTGCACCAGTAATCTAAAGCGTAATCATTTAGGCATCATCATTAGTCCAAAGTGAAATAAATCTAATTACTTAATCATCATCATAACCCATGGCACAATGGAAATCAATCACTCAATCATTTATTCATTAACATTTTTAGTGGCGCAAGAGTAAATTGATTGCAAAAATTATAAATCAACCTTGTATAAATGCGCAAGAGTAAACTAATTTCTAGAAAATTATGGGCCAACATAATTAACGATGTAAAAGTAATCATTAAGTTTATTCAATGCGTAAGAAATCAAATCACATTAAGTTCAAGGTTCAGGAGAACTCAATATTTTTATTCCATGGTGCCAAAGAAATATTATTGAATACTCAATCATACATCGCATTTATTCATGGCACAAAATAATTATCAACTCAAATTTTTGTGGCAAAAAAAAACATATTCTGAAACAAACATAAATTCACATGATTAATTGCACGAGAGTATTCTAGTGACCCAATCAATCAAACATGAAAATACTAAGCGTTACCCTCTAAAGAAAAATGGGTTCCAATGGTATTTAAATTCCTAGGGTCCACTTATTTTAGTAAATACAACCTATATTAAGTAATTACTTAATTTGAATCAATCTTATGAGTAAACCATTTTTCCTTACTATTGGGTGGTAGGTACAATGGATCAACATAAGGAGGGATACATGAATTATTAATGTAGTAACCAGATTAGTGGTACCTCTCTTTAAAGTGAAATAAAGCGCTCCAAAAAAAACTAACTTAACTATTTATTTTTTCTTGCACATATCACATCGTCATAATAACAGTTGTATGGTTAAATATTCTTATAAACAAAACGTCGATATAGATGGAAGAATTTTGGATGGGATTTCTCCACATGCAGGGTAACACTAGCATACATAAATTGCAGAGATAGATGGAAAAATTTCACATTGGATTCCTCCACACACACATGGTAATACTAGCATACAAAAACATAGAGGTAGATGGCACATAAACACAAAGTTTCACCAGAGAAAGACCTCAGATATTCACCAATTGCTGGGCAGTTTGTATGCATGAAACATAGAGAAAATAAAGAAAAATCGTTGGGAAAAAGAGTGAAGGCACAGAGCCTTGATACTCAAGGAAAACACACAGAAAAATTGATTCTAAGTCATTGGGAAAACATGTGAAGGTGTAGAGCCTTGATCCTCCAAAAATGTAGAGGAAATTGATGCTAAGTCATTGAGAAAAAGTGTAAAGGCGCAGAGCCTTGATCCTAAAAAAAACACAGAGAAAAATGAAGCTAAGTCACTAGGAAAAAGTGTGAAGGAACAGAGACTTGACCCTCAAGAAAATGCAAAGAAAAATGAAGCTAAGTTGTTGGGAAAAAGTGTGAAGGCGCAAATCCTTGACCCTCAAGGAATCACAGAGAAAAATGAAGATAAGTCATTGGGAAAAAGTGTGAAGGCATAGAGCCTTGACCCTCAAGAAAACACAGAGAAAAATGAAGCTAATCTACCGAGGAAAAGTGTGAAGGCGCAGAGCCTTCACCCTCAAGAAAATGCAGATAAAAATGAATCTAAGTCACTAGGAAAAAGTGTGAAGGCCTAGAGCCTTGACCATCAAGAAAACACAAAGAAAAATGAAGATAAGTCACTGGGAAAAAATGTGAAGGCACAGATCCTTGATCCTCAATAAAACACAAAGAAAAATGAAGCTAAGTCGCTGGGAAAAAGTGTGAAGGCACAGAGCCTTAACCCTCAAGAAAACACAAAGAAAAATGAATCTAAGTTGTTGGGAAAAGTGTGAAGGCGCAAATCCTTGATCCTCAAAAAAAGAAGATAAAATCTATGGTAAATAAATTCCAGAGGGCTTGTAAGGCTGGGAGAAATGTATACATCAAAACTCAAATGGTTTTCTAAGAGAAACACAGGGTAGAAGCACCAAGGGCATGGATATGTTTTTCAGAAGAAAAAAATATATATATATTTCATAGTAAAAATCCCAAGAATAAAAGAGTCTCATGTGAACGAAGCCTCAACAGATAATAGGAAAATAACAAAATGGATATCTCTCCCAGTGATCTATACATCAAATTATACTTCAATAAGAAACTGCAGATATTAAGGTTACAATTTACAATCATTATGTCACCAAGAACGCATGAGTTTTATAAACATTCAAACCCAAGCTCCATTAACATCAATATTCAAATCTAGAATTGTACATTGATTTTTGTTAACACATAAATAATTAAATATACAATACCGTGACCATAAAATAGTGGTAGTGGAGTTGTGAATTTGTCCAGAAACCAACGGATGTCCTTTCCAAGATTGCACCTCATTAATCCACCTTCTCATGCTTGCTAATGATTGAGAGTTCACCGGTACCTCCCAGCCAATGCTAGGGGTACTCTTCTTCCCCTTGAGCCCCCTAAGACACAAAGGGGACATGCACACATAACCAAAATCCTCTAGCTCCCAACTCGCCTCGCAAGGTAGAGCCACCACTCTCTCTCTCAAGCTGGGTATCCCAACTCTCACAAGTAAAACCAGTTAGAATTTTTACAACATAACCTTAATCATAACCAGTGCCCTCCTTACCTCCTCTCAACCATTTTTTTTATAGAACTTCCTTAGTGACGCCTTGCCATTTGCACGTTTGATTCATTTTTAAAAAATTAATTATGAATTATACCCCCTAACATATGTCACATGTTCCCTTAGTTGAAAAAGGAAATCCACAATTTAATTTAATTAAAAGTCAATTTCCCTCACTCACCCTAAAAGTGCTCCTAAAATCACTCATAGTTGTCCTTTTATTTCCAATTAATGACTGAAGCCTTTCTAAAATGGAGTTGAGTTAAAATAGGAAACATCTCCTAGTTAGACTATTGTTAACTAGACTCTAGATTCCTTTCTATGCGTATTCTTTCCTTTAGCTTTATTCCAATTTTACATTAAATTCCAATTTAGTAATTACTTGCACAATGTGTATTAAATCACTCTTTAGATTTATTTTACTTTCATTGATTTCTTAAATTGATTTATTTTATCCCCTCATTATTTAATTTATAAAATTAGTTTTTTTTCCTCTCATTAACTTAGACTTAGGCTTAGTTACATTTTTATTTTCAAAATCTTAGACCATTAGGTATTATGATTAATAAATTATGTCTTTAATTAATTGATTGATCAATTAATTAATTCGACAGTGCTCAAGATTTTACAAGGTTTAACATTCGTTCAAAGTTTTCTAGGCCACCTAGATTCATTGACTCACCTTCTTAAATACTATGATGTGCCCTTCAAGATGCACTCTGTGCTCCAAGGGTTCCACTTGCCTTTGATTTAAATTTTAATTACGTGACGTGCCCTTCAAGACACACTCCATGCTCCAAGGGTGCCACTCGCCTTTGACTAATTTTGGTAGTTGTCCAACCCCCGGAGTTAGCACTCCATTCAGGCAACCTTGTGAGAGACTAAGGGATTCTAAGGAATAAGGACCCTGCCTTATTGGGTGCCCCTTAGAATCTTCGTGAGTGACTGTCGCAGTATTCCCTCACAGAATCATGGATCTCTCAAACTAGGTAATCATTAACCTACAATTCGAGCCACAACGAGAGGAATAGTAGGTTGTGTCAAGGATGTTTCCACACCTCTCCCTCAATAGTTGGTTGTTGTGCATGCCCCCTTTACTCCTTATGTGAGTCAAATTAGCAATCAATCTTAATCCTGCATCCATCAACGAAACATTGTCAATGATCCATAAACACCATCATAATATACCCAATCATATGTCACATATGCATAAATGAAATACTCAAACCAATACAATCCACTCCCTGACTCAATCTAGAGTCCAAGGAGGTCCATTGATGCCATTGACATACTCAATTTATCAAGTGTCCTACAAAGTCAAGGGAAACTCCTCAATACTATCTTTCAATACATAAATATGAAATAACATAACATCATAATCCATCAACATCATCATAAGAATACATAGGCGAAACAAACAACCATATACTAAAATCGGATCACTTGCATGTGAGTTTCCTCAAAGAATAAGTCAATAACATGTACTCACAAGAGAGGGATGTTATAATTACCTAAATATTGTACTATGTATAGTCAAATTTAATACCATGAAAATATGGAGGTGCGACTCTAAGTTTTGTTGGTTTTCTTAGTTAAGGGTTTCTAGGGTAAATTTGTATGTATTGTGTGTTTTCCATTTTTTTTATTTCTATTTCTTTTAATAATATGTATCCATTGCTTAACTTCAAATTTTTAAAACTTACATATCTCTCAAGGAAAATGAGGCCAATGAGAAAACAAAGAAAGTGATAAAAGAGGAGGTTTACAACAATCCTTTAATTTTATTTAATGAACTCGAGACTAAATATCTAGAACATGGTGATGTTATGGATAGAGCTACCTGATAAAACTTAAATAATTCTTATTTAATATAATATCAACTTGATATATTAGTTCAAGCATATCATGGATAAGATACTCGTTATGCATCATATTGGTCCTTTTGATTATATTGATAAGGTTGTAAAAGTAAAATATCACAATAATCTATATCAATTACATCACGAGTAAAATTATCCACAAATATAGGACCAAAAAAAAACAAGACAATGCATGTGTGAATGATATAGGAAGAGGAGACATGATCCTTCCATCCATGTGCATAAGGTTGAGGATGATATTCCACTAGAAAGTAAAATATATCGATGATCAATTTCACAATAAAATTCTCTTGTGAGCCATTTTCAAGGATATAATCAATGGAGAAATCATGGGAGAGATGTGCATGTGTGATGAAAAAACTATCTTGACCTTTCAAGGGAGTGGAGTGTTGTAGCAAGGTTAATTTATTGATTCCCCTTAAATCTTCATAAATTTTATGTTAATAGAAACATCAATGTGATCATCCTTGTCGTCCTTATTGGGAGATTGTACAATTAAAGTTTTCTTCTTCAATTTGAAACATCTAGAGTTATCATGTCCTTGTTTGTCATAGTACTAAAAATATTATAAGAAGAAGAAGATCATGAAAAATATGATGACCTTGTAGTAGAAGGAGGTGCAAGCTTTGAAGGTGTTGATCTAGAAACACTAAAGGAGGATGGATTTTGTTGAATTATGCATTGATATAAAAACTTCTCTTCAATGAACTATTCTTGATTATACATGGAATCAATGGTGATGATTTCAATGTACTTCAAATCATGATACATATGTTCTTGCAATCTCTTTTTGAATTAAATTGAGGAAAATATTTCAATTGAATCAATAATGATGCGAAGAACTCAAAACCAATTGAATTGGTGGATCTACTTTTGAATAGGAATGTCAAATCCTTGTTGCAAGTGAATCTACTTGATGTTCAACTCATGTTTATAGCTAGAGGGATAGGATTAAACACTAAGGGATTCCACAAGACTAGTACAAGTGGTGATTTGGTTTTGATTTGCCACATGTTTTTCAACTAAAATCTTGTCAAGACCTATGAGCTTCAATTTTATGAATGAATCCTTCTCTTTGTCCGAGATAAAATTATAATTTGAACCATGTGTCCATACCAAAAATCTAGTTGTCAATAACCTTCAAATCAAGAGATACATCACAAATTGACACCTTGCATTTTTTGTAGCAAGGAGATAGATTATTGACATGAATATCATTAACCTTATTATATAATGTTGTGGTTATGTTGAAAATTCCTCCATACTTTCGAAAATCATAAGTGTTTCCATGGCTCATGTAGTTTTCATTGTTGATTGTGAGTGTTAAGCCCTAAATCATGACACATTAACCCTTAATTGGGGAATATTACATTAATATTGTTATTTTATTTATGTCGTCTTGGGTCCATTAGTTGTAATTGTACCTCCTAGTCTCCTATATATATTGAGGATCCGTTTTCATTTGGAATCATCCTATATTTATGAATTCATGTGATGTATAAGGAGGTTTCCCCCTCAAAGAGGCTTATTATCCTAATTTATCTCTTTTTCACGGTGTGTGTTACTTATTATGATGTTTTTATGCTATTTTTATATTTGGTTCTTAACATTTGGTATCATACCTAGAAAATCCTAGGGGTTGGCTTCTTCAAAACAAGTTTTCTTGTAATTTTCACTAGAAAAACTATTTCTAGAAGGTTTCAAGATCTGGAAATTATATGTTTTAAATGAGACATATAGAGATAACTTGGGTCAAAATTTCAGATCTTGGTTCGTTATATTTTTGGATATACATTTTGTTCAAGTTAGGGTCTTTGACGAGTCCTGAAACTAGTCTGAAACAGGCCTTCTTGGAATGTTCTCTCTCAAATTGTTTAGGCTTGGTTTCAGGTTTTGAAATTTTTATAGTACAAAGGAGGAATAGTGAAGTATCATGTGTACAAATTTCATCCCTTGATTCAATGTACTACGAAAATGATTCTCTATGGAAACTGGGGTTTTTGGCTAGTCCACATTTTAGTCTAAAACATGTGTTCTTGGGAAAACTGTTATATATGAAGCTACATAACTCCAAATATTGGTTGTGGAGCTCGATTATATTCTTGATTCAGAGGTTTGTTTCAGTCGTTCTTGGACCCCATTCCCTAATGAGGGATGTGGGGGGGGTTTTCCCCCCACCACTATAGCCAAGGGGGTCCAAGGGAGGGTGGGGACAATTTTTGTAGCCCCCCACCCCCTCCGGATAGGGGATTTAAGGCAGCGCCCCAAAATAAAAAATATTGGGAAAAATTCTCTTGTAAAATATTGTAATTTTGTAGTTAATCTGGACCATTCATTATAAGGTTGTATATCGAATGGTAGAATTTATGTTAGGTTTTTTTGCACTAGAAGGAAACCCTCTTTTATGGCGGAATTGTATTGCAATTGTGTATGTGTGTGAATATTGTATTCTGAGAGAAGAGACTATGAGAGAAAGAAGAGGAAGTTATAGCAGGTGTGTTGTAGGTTGTATTCCTTCATTTTGTTGGATAATAAAAAGGAAGGACCTGACAATTTCTCTGGTGGAAGTATCCCACACTGGGCGAACCACATATATCTGTGTCTCTATTATACTATGTATCTTCTGTGTTTTAAGTCTGCATTTATTTATTTATTTAATGCTCTGCAATCCTGTTTTCCTAACAACTAGTATCAGAGAAAAAGGTAACTCGCAAGAAAAGAGGGTTCTTGGTTCAAGTGGGAGCAATGGCCGAAGATGGAAAGTTTAGGTTTGAGAAATTTAATGAGCAAAACTACCAATTATGGAAGATGCATATGGAATATTATTTATATCAGAAGGATCTATTCCTACCATTGGGTGGAATAACAAAGAATTTGATGGCCATGAAGGATGAAGAATGGGAGGTTCTCGATAGAAAGGCACTAGGAATGATATGATTGAACCTGATAGTGTCGGTGGCTTTCAATATTTCAAAATAAAAGACAACGAAGGAGATGATGGATGCATTGGATAAACTATATGAAAAACCCTCGACATCCAATAAGGTATCTATAATGAAGCAGTTATTTAATATTAAGATGTCAGGAGGTGGGTTTGTTGCAGATCATTTAAATGAATTTAATACAATTGCTAATCAGCTAAGTTCTATAAAAGTGGACTTTGATGATGAGGTTAAGGCTCTTCTAATATTGTGTTCATTGCCATAAAGATGGAATGGCTTGGTCATGGTTGTAAGTAACTCTGTCTCTAGTTAAAAAACTCTAAAATTTGATGATGTTGTTGGTGTTATCCTTATGGAGGAAATGCAATGGAAAAGCATAGGTGAGACATTAGGTAATGCGTTAAACATGGAGAACAGGGAAAGATAAAAGGATAGAGGAAAAGGATCAGGGAAATGCGGGAATTATAGGAAGGTAAGATCCAAATTTAGACTAGGAACGCTAGAGTGTTGGAATTGTGGGAAGAAATCAAATATGAAGAAAGACTGTAGAGCTCCAAAAAAACAAAGAGATGGACAACATGAGAAAAATGACGATGCAAATGTAATAGGTGATGTGTTACAAGATGCTTTGATTCTTTCTGTAGATAATATTTCTGAGTCTTGGGTATTAGATTCAGGGACTTTATTTCATGCCACGCCCCATAGGAAACATTTTCTATATTATTTTCAAGGTGATTTTGGACAGGTTCATTTGGGTGATGATGCACCATGCAAAATTGTTGGAATGGGAAAGGTAAAAATAAAACAAAAGAATGGAAACCAATTGTTGTTGAAAGAGGTAAGACATGTTCCATATCTAAGGAAAAATATAATTTCAACAGGGCAGTTGGAGAGTGAAGGCTATATATCCATATTTACATATAAGGCATGGAAGGTCACCAAAGGATCATTGGTAATAGCAAAAGGAAAGAAGGTAGGTACATTGTATTTATGTACTGGTAATATTGACTCTTATATATTTTTAGCTTCTACATGAGTGGATACAACATTGTGGCATCATAGGCTTGGAAACATGAGTGAGAAGGGGATGCAGACACTTCACAAAAGAAATTTGTTTCCATATATTAAACAAATTGATTTTGATTTATGTGAGTATTGTGTTTATGGAAAACATAAGAGAGTTAGATTTCTCAGAGTTGGAAAAGAAAAGAAAAGTGAAAGGTTAGAGATTGTGCATACATATGCATGGGGATGAGCTTAGGTATCATCTCTTGGTGGCTCTCATTATTATGTTACTTTTATTGATGATGCAACTATAAAAACTTGGGTTTATTGCATTCAACTAAAATATGATGTTTTTTATACTTGTAAGAAATGGAAAGATTTGGTTGAGAATGAGATAGGAAAAAGGTTGAAGTGTCTCATATCAGGCAATGGAGGTGAATATTGTAGCAAGGATTTTTATTATTGTTGTTCATACCATGGGATTTGTAGAGAGAAATTAGTTTCAGGAACACCACAAGAAAATGGTGTCATAAAGGATGAACAAGACAAACATGGAGAGTCCAAGGAGTATGAGATTTCATGTTGGGTTTCCCTTACATTTATGGGAAGATGTTATAGATAATGTTGTTTACTTAATAAACATAGGACCTTAAAGCTCTTTGGATGGTGGAATTCCATAGAATACATGTACATGTAAAAATATAAACTATTTGTTTTTGAATACTTTTGGTTGTGAAACATCTATCCATATTGATAAAGAAAATAGAACAAATATTGAGGCAAAATCCAAGAAGCATACCTTTATTGGATAGGGTTTTAATAATTTTGGATATCTCTTATGGGATTATGAAAATAAAAAAATAATTAGGAGTAGAGATGTCATATTCAATGAGAAGGTCATGTACAAAGATTAGTTGCAGGGAAATAAAGAGGAAAAGAAAAACTAGAATACATAGTGCCTGATGAGATCACTGAAAACGAAATTCCAAAGGTACCAGAAAATCAAAATGTTCAACAACAGGAGAAACATGTACCTCAAACTCTTGCAAGTGTTTTTAGAATATCTACCAAGTTAAGTAGACCCCCTGAACAATAATCTCCTTCATTGTATTATTTATTGTTGATTGATTCTGGTGAACCAAAATGTTGTGAAGAGGCAATGCAGGTAGACACTAAAAAGAAGTGGTTGCAAGGCATGAAAGAGGAAACATATTCCTTGGTAAATAACCAGACTTGCGACTTGTCTCAGTTTCCTGCAGGAAAAAGAGCATTGCAGAATAAATGGGTCTATAGGTTGAAGGAAGAAGAAGGAGGAAAAATATGGTACAAGGCTAGACTTGTTGTAAAGGGGTTTGCACAAAAGTAAAGTATATATTTTGGTGAAATACTTTCTCCTATTGTTAATATGACTTCAATTAGGAATATTTTAAGTCTTGTGGTAGTAGAATATTTTCATCTTGAACAGTTAGATGTGAAAATATATTTTCTCCATGGGGATTTGGAGGAAGATATTTATATGCAACAACCACATGAGTATGAGGTCAAAGGTAAGGAGAATTTGGTATGCAATTTGAAGAAGATCCTATATGTCCTAAATAAAGCTCCAATGTTGTGGTATTTGAAGTTTTAAAGGTTTATGACAGAACAAGGTTATAGTAGATGTCATTCTGATCACTGTGTTTATTTTAAAAGGATAGAAAATGGAATCTATATTATCTTACTATTGTAAGTAGATGACATTCTTGTTGTAGGGTCTAATATGCAAGATAAAAATGTGCTCAAGAAGAAATTATCTAATTCATTTGCGATGAAGGATTTGGGTGCTACAAATAAAATCCTTGGTATGAGAATAACAAGAGACAAGAAAAATCACAAATTGACATTGTCTTAGGTTAAGTACATAGTGAAGGTGTTGGAGAGGTTTAGAATGAAGAATGAAAAACCAGTTAGTACACCTTTGGACAACCATTTCAAATTAATGAAGGAAATGTGTTCCAAGACATAGGAGGATATAGAATACATGTCCAAGGTCCCTTATTCATCAACAATTGATAGTTTGATGTATGTGATGGTTTGCACAAGACCAGATATTGCACATGTAGTGGGAATTGTGAGAAGGTATATGAACAATCCAGGTAAATAAAATTGGGACATAGTAAAGTGGATTCTCGAGTATTTGAGAGGTACTAATACTCATGCATTATGTTTTGGAGGTTCAGACATTGTTTTACAGGGATATGTTGATTCATATATGATAGGTGATAAAAATAGAAGGAGGAACACCACAAGGTATGTTTTTACTGTAGGTGGAATAGAAGTAAGTTGGATTTCAAAACTACAAAAGGTTCTTGCACTTTCAACAACATAAGCAAAGTATGAAACCTCTACAGAGGCTAGTAAAGAAATGATTGGTTACAAAGGTTTATGGAGTAATTGAGAAAGAAGCAAGAGAATAATCGGTTGTACTGTGACAATGAGAGTTCCATTCATATTGTAAAGAGCTCAGCCTTCCATTCGAAGACTAAGAATATACAACTCATGTACCATTTCATGTGATCCATCTTGGGAGATAGAAATTTGAAGTTGGAAAAGATACATACTAGACGAAATCTTGCAGACATGTTAACAAAGGGAGTAACTAGGAAGGAAGTAAAGTGGATTCTCAAGTATTTGAAAGGAACTGCTACTCATGCATTAAGTTTTGTAGGTTCAGACAATGTTCTACAAGGATATGTTGATTTAGATATGGAAGGTGATAAAGAGAGTAGGAGGAGAACCACATGGTATGTTTTTACTATAAGTGGAACATCAGTAAGTTGGATTTAGAAACTACAAAAGGTTGTTGCACTTTCAACAATAGAGGCAGAGTCTGTTTCCTCTAGAGAGGCTAGTAAAGAGATGATTTGGTTACAGAGGTTTATGGAGGAATTGGGAAAGAAGAAAGAGAATAGCAAGTTGTATTGTGATAGTGAGAGTGCCATTCATCCTGCAAAGAAATCAACCTTCCATTCGAATACTAATAATATAAAACTCGGGTACCATTTCATGTGATCTGTCTTGGAAGATGGATATTTGAAGTTGGAAAATATACATACTAGCCAGAATCATGCAAACATGTTAACAAAGGGAGTAACCATGGAGAAATTGAGTTCCTGCTCAGTTTCAGTTGATCTTCAAGCATACAGGTGAAGATGAGAAATTTTCTAGGTCCAAGGTGGAGTATAGTCCATCAGGTACAATAGTGATGCAGGAGCATCTCTCCATGTCAACCAGCCAGCCCATGTCAACGCACACATTCAATGAAGAGAGGTGCAGCTCTCATTTTCAAATTTGGAATTTGAATGTAATTAATGTTGTAGGATGTTGAGACATGGAGCCATGCCTTTGCACAGGCATTAGAGTAGATAGTCTTGAATGTTTTGTAAGGCTGAGATCTAGATCCGATTCTGGACTAGAAAACCCATTCAATGTAATTGAATAGGGTAGGTTGATTGGAGGGAAGAGCTCAAAGATCCCCCTCATGTAAAATATAGAGAGAGATCTTCTTTGTATTATCAGAGAGATCAGAGAAGGGAGAGTAGAGAAGGAGATGAGAATTTGTTATAGTCCGCGCTCAGAACACCTTTGTAAAGAGGCATTTTTATTAATACAAACAAAAGCAGTTTTTCCTGCAAGTATTTTTTGTGTTGAATGAATGTCTATGTGTGTTCAATGTATGCTATAGATGTATGTTAGGTATACATTTGCAGGGGTTGTTTGATTTCAGGGTTAGAGGTCTTTGAGGCTTCTCACTAGGAGGGTGTGATAGAACGCTACGGGTTCTGATAGCTGTGCACAGAGGGTGCATTTCTGAATTCTGCGGGTTCAGACAAAGGCATGCCAGGAGGGAATAGTAGATGAAATCATTGGCTGAGAGGAAGACCTTAAGGTTACTGAACACATTGGAGGTAGGGCTATGTATGAGAGACACAGTTGTAAACAAAAACTCTGTTGTGAGTTTTGTAGAGCTCTGCCAAGTGTGCATTGAGCATATGCATAGTGATGCATTGAGGGAGAACTCTGTTGTGAGTTCAACAGAAGTCAGAATCACTGAAGATTCTAGACACTCTGCCAAAAGGAAATTGAGCAGGTGCAAGGAGCGCACAGGGAGAGAACTCTTTGAGTTCTGCAATTTGAAGAAGAATCCAAGGAGAGGGATCTTCGCAAGGTTGTTGAACACCCTGAAAGACTTAGCAATAGGTTTCTTGAGTGAAGGATTGCCAGGAAGGCATCGGAAATTATCCATCTGAAGGAGAAGGGAAAAAGGACTAAGTTCCTTAGAACTCTGAGTAATAGGAAATCTCAGAAGAGATAGCACCTTCGTGCATGCAAAGACTCTGCAAGGAGTGTAGAAGTGGAAGAATCCTTTGAGGATTCAAAAGGAGAATCTCAGGAGGGATAGCATTTTTATATGCGTAGGCGAGAATTCAAAGTCGTGGAGCTCACAGGGAAAATAATCTGAGGTTGAGGCCTTTGGACATTGGAATTTCTTCCAAGCACAGGAAGAATGCACAAAAGCTCAGGAGGAGCACAACTGTCATCGAATTAGCCGAGGAGATCTCGACCGTTGGTTTCCCATGTCCAGGAAGTAGCGTAGGAGGAGTGCACAAGAAGGACAAAACTAAACCATCAAATCTTAGTCAGAAAACCTGATAGCCGTTGGATCTGTCAGGAGTTGCATGAGGGTTAAGCCTTCATGAACAGAGGCAAAAGTCTTGAAGAGTGCAGAGTTATCGGGATTTCATAATTCGGGATTTCGAAAGTCCTGATGACAAGAGGTTGGGACACTTCACAGTGAAAGTCATGAAATAGATCTAAGCCATCCATCCGAGAGGAGGACACGTGTCGCGAGATCACCCACATCGGGATTTCAGACATAGGGATTTTGGACTTCAGGATTTTGGAGATCTCGAGGACAAGAAATCGGGACACTCCATGGTGAAAGTCCCAAAATAGATCGCAGTCGTCTGATTGAGGAAGGACACATGTCATGAAATCACCCATTTTGGGGATTCAGACATCAGGAAATAGAAGAGGAAGGAGTCTTTCTACTTCGTGAGTGGCGAAGCCCCGAAACGATCTAGACCATCCATCCGTGGAGGACATGTGGTGGAGATCAAGGGTCCATCGATATCAAGGATTTGAGTTGACAGAGGAGATTATGTCACTGGAGGTCGCAAGTTACGAAATTGCGAAACGACGAGGACCATCCATCTGAGGGAGGACACGTGGTAGCAATCTAGGATTTTGGGGAAAATCCTGAAAGGAAGGGTCCATAGGGATTTTAGAAATTGGGAATTCAGGAATCTCGTTGACAAGAGATCAGGATCTCGCATTGATAGATCTCGAAAGGATCTGAGCTGTTGGATCAAGAGGGTATTAGAGCCATTGATCTGCTCAAAAGAGGGGAACCCAGGATTCAGGATTTCGGCATTTCGGAATTCAGAACTTTGGGAGTTCTGAGGACAAGAGGACAATGCATTTCAGGGATTGAAATTCCAAAATCGCAAAAGGTAAGGAACCGGGTGAATCCATATTGAGATACTGGGGATCGATATTTCAGGAGTCGGCATTTCGGGAGTCTAGAGGACAGGAGGTCAGGCTCTTGTATTGGTAAACCCCGATATAGGACTGTGGTCATGGGGATAGTGGTCACATGGACCAAGGTATAGCCCAGGGGGATAATCGTTGATTGAAGACTTTTCGGCATTTCGGCATTTCGGTGTTCGAGAGTTCAAGAAGACAGAGGTTCTCGACATCAAAAATCTGTGGGCCCCGAAACCCGAAATTCATGGTCGTGTGCAAAAGACCATGAGGAAGAGAGAAGGACCCGTGGATCGGGAATCTGAGATTCCAGTAGGGAATCAAAAGAGATAATTCGTCTCAGGGAAGGTTTTGAATGATCCTGTGAGCAAACTTCGACTCGAGGGTCAAAAGGGGTATGCATCATCAATTAGCAATGGATTTGTTTTGACGAGTCTCCAAGTGGGAGATTGTTGGTTGAGGAGCCTAATTATCTTCCTGATTTAGAGGTTTGTTTTAGTCATGATTGGACCCCATTCCATAACAAGGGGGGGGGGGGATTTACCCCCCACAAATATTTCCATGGGGGATGAAAACAATTTTTGTATCCCCCCTCTGGCGAGGGATTCGAGGGCAGTTCCCCTGAAGTGAAATATTGCAAAAACATTCCTTGTAAAATATTGTAATTTTGTAGTCAATATGGATCTTTCATCATAAGGTCAAAGATATAATGGTATAAGTTATGTTATGTTTTTGTTCCCTAGAAGGAAACCCTCTTTTATGAGGGAATTGCATTGCGACTATGTATGTGTGTGAATATTGTATTCTAAGAGAGGATATAGTGAGAGAAATAAGAGGAAGTTATAACAAGTGTGTTGTAGGTTGTATCCCTTCATTTTGTTGGATAATAAAAATGAAGGACCTAGAAATTTCTCTGTGGACGTAGNTGTATGTGTGTGAATATTGTATTCTAAGAGAGGATATAGTGAGAGAAATAAGAGGAAGTTATAACAAGTGTGTTGTAGGTTGTATCCCTTCATTTTGTTGGATAATAAAAATGAAGGACCTAGAAATTTCTCTGTGGACGTAGGCCATAGTGGGTGAACCACGTATATCTGTGTCTCTATTGTATTGTGTATCTTTTGTGTTTTATTTCTACATTTGTTTTATTTTATTGCTTAGTGATCTTGTTTTTATAACACCAAATTGAGTGAGATTTGTTCCATTGTTTATGGTACAAACTGGCATTTTACTGGTGAAAATTTCAAGTTCTGAAGTGAAGACATTGACACGTGGCAGGTCGTACAAGTTCACTCTCTTGAAAGGGAAAAAATTAACACATCCTGGGAAAGTTATCATAAAATTCTTTTGGAGAATGAAATCTTGGTATAACCTCTGGGTTTGAAATAAGACACAACAGGATACCTCAAGACAAAATTATAGACTCATAAGAGACGAAATTGCAGAGCTACAACAAAATCAAGGTTGGCTAGAAGAACAGTCTCCAAACCAAGGTTTTAAAAGGTGTGCTTGTCTTTTGGAAATTTGCATATCTTTTAACTAGAAGATCCAATTGGGGTGATTAAAAAAGTGGAATAAAGAGGGATAAAATGATTATCACATAAATTTGGGAGAATATTATGGATTTTTAGGTACATACGTATTCTAGAATCTCTAAACGTAGGATCTTTTGTTACTTTCTAGTGCTACAAACCAGGGACAGTGTGTTTCTCCCACATACCTAGAGTATATTGAAATGCCCCTTTCAAACAATTGTGCATTAGAAAAAACTACTACATAGTTTAGCTCCCATGTACCTGACGTATATCAGGAGACCCCCTAGAATCCTGAGAACAACTGAGTAAACCATTTGGTCATCTTGTTTCTATAGTACACCGAGAAAAACACTCGGGGAGATCACTCTCTAGTAGTTGGGTAGTTGGATAGTACAACTAAGGGCATGGTCAATATCCTTTAGTTAGTTCTCTAAGATATTGGGCCGACTATTATTGTTAGAGCCCTCATGTATTTTAGAGAGCTATAGAACCTGACACTCCCTTGTCTGTGAGGACCTCTACCTAAGCCAATTAGGAATTCCTACCTTGCAGTGATACTTGGCCAACATGCCACCAAAAAAGAGAACTTCTACACCAAATAATCCCTCAAACGGTCCTACTTGGACTCTTGATGAAGGTGAAGAAATGCACAATGATATAGATGATTTACAAAAGAGGGCAATAAACAAATATGAACTAAAAAAGATGATGGATTCAACTGAAGATAAGATCAAAGAGATGATGTATACTAAGATGGATGGATTAAAAGGGGAGATCATGGAAGGGTTGAAAAAGTTGTTAATAGAGAGGCCACCTGAAAGTGACAATGTATACCATGAAATTCATGATGAGGAAACAAGGAAGATGAATCAAGAATGGATAAAATCCAGCTTTGGGTTGAATACCAACCATTTTCCTAAGATCGATATGAATATTTTTTATGGCAAGGATCCAATCACATGCATACTCCAGATGGAACAATTTTGTAATCTATATGATGTGCCACACACAAAAAAGGTACAAATTGCATAATTATATTTAGAACCTAATAATTTTGTGTGGTATCCATGGATTTTTTCTCTCAAATCACTCTCCACTTGGACAATTTTCATGGAAGAAATGATAACACACTATGAGGATACAAGGAGAAATACCTTCTTCAGGAAATTGATAAATATCAAGCAAAAGGGTTCAATTACGGAGCACATTGAGAAATTCCAAAGATTGAATATAAATGTAATGGATATTCCAAATGAGCACCTGATTCATGCTTTCATAAGAAATTTAAAGGATAAAATTCAACATGAGGTTCTCCTTTGGGAACTCAAATCATTGGAGAATGTGTTCTGGGTGGGGAGAAAGGTTGAAAGTAAAAATTTGGCTATGGATACTAGAAGGACCACCCCTAACATCCATCGAGAGAATAATGTTCATTCTTATAAACCACCTCAACCTACAATTTTGACACCTCGACAACTGGAGGAAATAAAAGAAAAATGTTTATGATTTAATTGCGACAACAAGTATAGTAAGGGAAATAAGTGTGGTGAGAAGAAATTATTCTACATAGATTGTGAATGTAGTATACCTAGGTAAGTAATATGGGGTACCTATGGAGGTACCCAATGAGAATGTGATTATATGTATTATTAGTGGAAGTCATTTAATATATGATAATGTGAGCATTCAATGGAAGGTGGACTAGGTCCACTATATTAATAAAGGCCCACTATGGTAGTTAAATGTCATAAATTTGAGAAGGATCTCTAGAAGGTTCCTAGGAGATAGAGAGAGCTATATAAATAAGTGTAAGCAATGTAATGAAGCCGAGTGAAGAATATTGTCATTGTAACAAACAAGTATTTATTGAGGAGTGCATTCCTTCCTTAAGGAATAATATATGGTGTTACCCTACCTCAAGGGTTTTGACTATTTTTTGTGTTCAGTATTTTAGTGAATGGTTTGGTTTATTTTTGTTGATATTGTGGGTTTATTTTGATAACGTAGTATACCTAGGGAGGTAATATGGGGTACCTAGGGAGGTAACCAATGTGAATGTGGTTATTTATTATTAGTGGAATCATTTAATATGTGAGAATGTGGGCATTCAATGTAAGGTGGACTAGGTCCACTATATTAATAAAGGCCCAATATGGTAGTTAAATGTCATAAATGTGAGAAGGATCTCTAGAAGGTTCCTACAAGATAGAGAGACCTATATAAAAAAAATTAAGCAATGTAATGAAACATAATGAATAATATTTTCATTGTAACAAGCAAGTATTGCTTGAGGAGTGCATTCCTTCCTTAAGTAATAATATATGGTGTTACCCTACCTCAAGGGTTTTGACTATTTTTTGTGTTCAATATCTTGGTGAATGGTTTGGCTTATTCTTGTTTATATTGTGGGTTTATTTTGATAATTTTCTCTAGATCTATTTGGGATTTTAACAATTGGTATCAGAGCACTTTCCTTGGCCAAATAAGGGAATATTTTTTTGATCTTTTTGCAGATTTTTGTTTTAGGGAAAAAAAGAGAGCGACACATTTCAGGTTCATATAGGAAACTTTATGTGTAGAATTTTTCCAAAAAATATATATATTTGAATTCATCTTGAAAAAATACCCAATTTTAAAATAACAATCGACCGAAACGAATTCTGGGAAGTAAAGTTATGAGCATTTTAAATTCAACAGTTTTTCAAGGTTTTTCCAGAAAAAAACCACGAATTTTTATAGTGATTTATTTTTAAAACCCTTGTTCTATTTTTGGGGTTTTTCATAGAAAGATGTTTTTTACTCGAAAATTTGATGGCCCTAATATTGACGAATTCATAAAATACTTGAATTCATTTTCGAAAGAGGATTGTAAACATTGGGTATCTTGTTATTTAAACGATGATGCAGTCATTTGGTGGCAATCACATAGATATAGCCAATTGATGACATTTTCTGATGAAGCACTTGAAAATTTTCTTTTAGATAAATGGTCTCATGTTGCTCAGGGGAGAAACAAGAGTTTATTTTTAGGTGGCAAATCTATATTACAGGTTCATGGTTGTACTCACAAAGAAAATGCCATTATTTATATTAACCCTAGTTGCCAACATAATTTTATCAATGTTCAGTTGGTTAATAGATTGCAAATTCCTACCAATAATATCCAAAACACATAGGTTGAGGGTAAAAATGTTCAAATTTTTAAATATTTGAAGGTTAGTATGGATAAATATGTGTTGCATTCATATTTTTATGTTATGGATATGGATGAAGTGGATATTGTTTTGGGATATCCTTGGATAGAGTCAGTGGGTACCATTAATATTAATGTGCAAAAGAAGTTTTTGAAGTTGTGGTACAAGAAAAATAAAATCACATTGCAAGATGTGTCTCTTAGTAAGAAAGATGGGCCCATGGAAGCTAACAAAGAAGTTATTGTCGAGTCTAAAGTTGAATCAAAGGAAGAGTCTACAGAAGGAGATGACACAAAATGACAAGAAGGACATAATCAGGAAGCTAAGGAGGTCATTGAGTCAAAGGAACAAAGTGTTGTAGATTTGAAGAAAAAAGAATAGATTCCTACAGTTGTTGTATATCACCATCCACATCATATAGAGACAGAAAAGTCATCAAGG
>ML821315.1:37493-55667 GCA_009831015.1 Picea engelmannii
TATATATATATATATATATATATATATATATATATATATATATATATATATATATATATATATATATATATATATATATATATATATATATATATATATATATATATATATATATATATATATATATATATATATATATGTCTATTGCCAAATTCTACTGCGCCACAAAATATTTATGCAACAATTTATATACATATATAACTATTTTCAAATCTATTGCACCACAAAATATTTATGCAACATTCTATATATACAAACATAACTATTACCAAACCTATTGTGCCACAAAACATTTATGCAATAACCTATATATATATAGTCTATTGCCAATTATATTGCGTCAACAAGGCTTATTGTGAGAAAAGTATTACGAATGACTCTTCATAAATTCTGGAGTGGCTATTACGTTTATTCGGGTATGGGTGGAAGAGAACTTAATGAACCCTTTGCTATCAACGTGGTCCCAGTATGTGTGAGTATCATACGTGGAGATGGTAGTTAAGGACCATTTCTCACATCACCCTTTTAGGGATAACTATCATTCCCATCCGAACTAACTCTTGATATGAGGCTCCCTTTTTCCTTAACGAAATTTGATGAGTACAACGAACCCTAACAAAACTAGAACAAGTAATATGAACTATCTGCCAATTCCATTTTTTCGTGGATTGAGGTGGGATCGAATTTGGATATGATCGAGAAGGTGTAATGACTCTTCTGCCAGAGCGTTTAAGGAGCTCTGAAAATAGCCCCTTGGGATTATCACGAGTTTAATGTGTCCCTCTGAAATCTCGCCACCTTTCCCTAGCTATGGTACTGAGTTGACAGACTTCCATTAAGTGTCATTAGACTAGTATATGGGTTCTAGAGGCTACCATCTTCATTAGTCTTCTTTTGACATCGTCTCTGTGTGTTTCCTGCGATTATGGTCAAGTTATCAAACCTTCTCTATAACTGTTCAGTTCTTAAGTTGTGGACTTGTCCTAGAAAAAATGTTTTGGGTGGACCTTTGCCATGGGACTCCGCATAAACAAGGTAAGAGCATCTAGTTAGTCTCTTTGGGAACCCTCTGTATTATAAAAATCATTCAGGTTATGGAGTCATTCGATGTGAAGGTTTCTTGACAGTATATAGCTTGGATAATGGTAATGGTTATACATTTCATGAGGTCTCTGGTTTACCTTTCTTCGGTGTTCTGACCTTCAAGACTGTAAAGAAGGACACTTACCTGAGGCCATTCCAAAACCTTAAATCCTTTCTTTAGTTACAGTTACAGCCCTCTTTGTTGTCTTATTGTATACTCCCACCCCTCATTAGATTATAGTAAAATAAACTTTCGTTTATCCGAGAAGGTTAAGATTCTTACGAAAGAGTCCCATCATGAAATTCATATAGTGTTGTATAATTCATTTTTTCTCTGTTGCAATCTCAACCTGTCCTCCATCTTTGAATTTAAAGGGCCTCTATGATTTTCGACATACTAAGATATCTTACAGTACCAGCGAGGTCTCTTGAAATTTCTCAGATGTTATTTGTCATTTTCGCTATCCATACCATTTGAATTCAGTGGCCAGGGGTTTCTGTATCAATCATTGAATTAATATTATATTCCCTGTACGTTGTTTCTAGTGGATCTATAACTCAACTGTTAAGTAGCTTTTGTCCTATGCGGGAAAAATATGTTTATGACATCTATGCATAACATGTTTGTGTGGTTTGATTAGTAAACTAAACTCGATAGTTAGATGTGATTCTGGTCTAAATGAAATACTTAAGAGTTGTTATGCTTAATATACTATATGTCATCCATGTATAAAGGGACTTAGTATAATTTCTTACTATATTTCATTATTCGTGAATATTGTGTAAATATTTCCTTGTATTGTTTTAAATCGTTCCTTTTTTAATTGATACACATCACTAATGATGGGCCCTGTTTGATGCGAGGGTACCCATCAATGAGTTGTTTCCCCGTCCATCCTAGGCCTTGAGCGTCTTTCCAGACGAAAAGAAACAAGGGAAAGAAGTCATGCGAGCCGAGAGTCGGGAGTTAAGTAATGTCTTGGTATGATGTATTAATAAACAATTATCACTTTGTTCATGTTTTTCTCAAGTTTTCCTTGTATATAATTTTCTAATCTTCATATGGTGATTCTTTTAGGTCTTTCCTCTGCGCAAAGGTTTCGGATATTCATCTACGTGCTCGGCTCAAAATGTATTCGAGTTCCCTTCTGTAACCCTTCCGAAGTTCGAACATTCAGTGTTGCAATTTTACATGTAGTCATTCTGTGTTGTTTTCTCAGTCTCCTATCGTGCTTGGAAAGGGAAAAATTACCCAACTGTAACTTAAAGTTTGGTCTGGTTATTAGTATGACTCTTGCAACACTTTATGTACAGGATTACCCTATTCATTTTGAAAAAATGAAAAGACTGTTTAAACGATTCTCCTTATTGTTTCGGGTCTCACCCTACTCTGGAAATTAATTGCCAATGATTACTGTTTAGATTGAAGGCTCTGTTACCAATTCTAAATGTTTGATTTCTAAGAAAAGAGATCGAAGTGTATTAGATCTATAATACTATGTCATTTTATTTCCTGTCAACATGCCTTGTTGTTATTACCAATATGTTTCATTTTGAACTCGTAATATCTAGATTGGATACAACACTGAATAAATATAATGATCTGAGTTATCAAGATAACAACAGAATGAGGTTACGATTCTGTGTTTTATTTCTAGATCGCTTATATATATATATGCAAATTTATACACAACCATACATGTGCATCTATTGTTATTTAGACTGTGTAAGGGGATCCTTTTCTAAAAGACTGGTAGGACTTGAAATTTTGAGTTATATGTATATTCATCCTTCAAAATTGTCTAGTGTTTAATGTAGTGGTTATTCTTTCAGTTGGGTCTTTCACTTTGTACAAAGGAAAAGCGTGCTTAGATATTCTATCAGCATGTGACTTATGACGTTGATGCATCTCTTCATATTTATTCTTATGGAATAATTCTACTTCTGTAATATATATATCTGATCAGCGTAGTTTATTCATTCTTATTTGGTATTGTAACGAGAATTAAAGAGGAGTTTATACTCTCTGATTTAATATTTCTCTGTACGAAAGGTAGTTTATTTCCATTTGGTATAATTTGTTTCTTATATATACTATCACATCAGGTCTCTATGTAAGTGCATTTCTGTTACAGTTACACCATTTTCGTCTAAGAAAATACATTTATGCAAGGTACCAACTGCATATATATATATATATATATATATATATATGAATGTATGTCTGTAGAGTCCATACTGTCTCGTACCTTTCCCTTTATACGAGAAAGGAAAAATCAGCTATTAAATATGAACTCTATGAAAATTTAATTACAAAGATACACATAAATTTATTGTATATTCAGACTTGTTAAAATACAATGATACATAGGTAATACCACCTAGAAAGCCCAATTATAGAAGGGACAGTTCCAAAATTAGTTTATCTGTTATAAACTCCACATACAAACAGATTTCATTCACGGAAATATTTCACTTCCACAAAAACACATGCATATATCAGATATACATAATCATTCTAGCAAATAAAGAGAAGATTAACATATTTTAACTAGCACATGGGAAGACAAAGGGAACAACCACGTTCCTCCCAACCGTAGATTAGGGCATCCAAATCACTTGCCCGATTCACCCCTTAGCCTGACCATGAATCCATGAGGGTAAACATGGAATCTCCTCTTCAAAAATGTCTTCCTCTATCAGTAGTCTTCTCCCTTGCCTCACACTCAATAAACAATGTTCATAACATCAAGTATCCTCGTAGTTATTTTTCCAGCATAATAGGCAATGTCCTGCCTCCTCAGATATGTTATTTATCAAAACAATCTTTTTGCCTAGGTATTTTTCCCTCCCTTGGGAATTTTCACATCTTTCTAAATCCCTGATTTTCAGGGGTTTCCAATGGCCAAATCCCTGATTTTCAGGGGTTTTCAATGGCCAAATCCCTAATTTTCCACTTGTAGCAATCAACCCTGAAGTAGTTCCAACATGTTCCCCACTCATGGAGTCATGGTCAGTTTATTTCAACATGGTTGTTCCATTTGTCCTCCTGCAATAATTATAAAATGTTTTGTTTTCATACAAGTGTCAGTCGAATAGTTAGTTGGGTCAAATCAGATCTCTTCCCAACAATCATAATAATTAATTACAATTTACCAAATTCGAAATTTGAAATTGCCATAAATGGTAAAAAAATTCCAAATTCGAATTTACCAAAAACAGAATAATTTTCCTAACAAATTTCAAATTCAAAAATTATTTATTTTTGGGGATGTCACTGTCCCTTTCTCGAAATAGGGTTGGATAAGATTTTCACAAATCTTCCTCCAATTCCCAAGTGGCCTCCTCAGGACTAAATTGTTTCCATTGCACTTTTACCTGGGCGACGACTCTGTTCCGTAGTACTATTTCTCTCCTGTCCAGAATGCACGGAGGTTCCACTTGGAACTCGCCGTCTGGTTCCACATGCACCATGTTCCAATCGATCATGTGAGTGGGATCATGAACATAATTTTTTAACAAAGAAACATGAAATACATTATGAACTTTCAAATTTGTGGGAAGTGCAAGTTGATATGCCACAGGTCCAATTTGAGCTAAGATCTCGAAGGGCCCACAAAACCTGGGTACCAAATTTGCACAGTTCCCTATCTTTAATGAACTTCTTCTTGTTTTGACTTTTAAATAAACGTGATATCCAACTTGAAATTCCTGGTGTCTTCTTTTCAGATCTGCGTAACTTTTTTGTCTGTCCTGTGCTTCCTTCAAATTGTGTTGTACTTTTCTTACCATTTTCTCCATTTCGTAGTGCATTTATGGTCCCACCATGAGTCTGTCAACTGGGTTATCCCAGCTAATTGGAGTTGTAAACTTTCTGTCATAAAGTACTTCAAAGGGGCTCATCTTAGCCGATGTCTGATAACCATTATTGTATGCAAATTCCACCAACTACAGGTATTCCTCCCATTTAGTTGGTTTTGTCCTCACGTACATTCGTAGCATATATTCCATGATTTGGTTTGTTCATTGAGTATGCCCATTTGTTTGTGGATGGTGGCTCGTGATGAAATTCAAGTTAGTATTCAACCCTGCAAACAATTATTTCAAAAACATAGATGTAAATTCAACATCTCTATCCAAAATCACCATTTTAGGGATACCGTGTAGTCTAAAAAATTCCCTCATAAATATTTCAGAAATGTTAATATATTTATAAGTAGATTTTACCGGAATAAAATGTGCATACTTTCTAAGCTTATCAATTACTACCATAATTGAATCATTATGTTTTTGAGTTTTAGGTAAACCTGTGATAAAATCCAATGATATAGTCTCCCACTTCCATTCCGGTATAGGTAGAGGCTGTAACAGGCTGGCTGGGTGTTGGTGTTCAGCCTTCACCTGTTGACAATATAGGCACTTAGATAAGTATTATGTTGTCTCACCTTTCATATTAGGCCAATAAAATAACTTCCTCAATGTTGTTACCAGTTTTTGGTATCCTAGATGACCAGAATATGGCTTCTTGTGTACTTCATCCAAAACTGTTAACTTTAATTCAACAAAATATGGTATGTACAACCTGATTTTGAATCTTAGTAGACCATTTCTGTCCAATCTCAGATCTATTCTATCTAAATTTTCTGCATTATTTGGTAAATCTGCCACTGTTTTAATGTATTTTTCATCATTATTACTTGCATCCTTTATCCTTTGTTTAATGTCGCTTTCCGCCCTGCTAATGGTTACCTCAAACAACCCATGAATTTTTCTACTTAAGGCATATTCCACTTTGTTTTCCTTACCCTTGATGTGTCTTACCTCGAAATCGAATTTGATCAAGAAGGCCAACCATCTTGCTTGCCTTATGTTAAGATCTGGTTGACTAAACAAGAATTTCACACCAATGTTATCAATTAGCGACATAAATTTTCTTCCCATTATATAGTGTCGCCACATTTTTAACACATGGATTACAACTGCTAATTCCAAGTCGTGAGTGACATAGTTTCATTCATGCTCCTTTATTTTTCATGACGCGTAAAAAATAGCGTGCTCTTCTTGAGTTAGGACACCTCCCAAACCTTCTTTGCTCGCATACACGCAGACTATGAAGCCTTTATCCGGGTTTGCTACCCTTAAAATGGGTGAGGTTGTTAACGATTCTTTTAACTTATTAAAAGTGTCCTGACATTTCTGCGACCAATTAAACTTGGCTCCCTTTTTATGTAGGGATGTGATAGGGTATGCAATCTTAGAGAATCCTTCTATAAATCTGCAGTAGTACCCGATGATTCCCATGAATGACCGGATATCCGCTACATCCTTAGGGATAGGTCATTCCATGACGGCTCTTATTTTATCTGGGTCGACTACAATACCCTCTTCAAATATTACATGTCCTAGGTACTCTATTTTCTTTTGATAAAAAGTCACATTTGTCAAATTTTGCATACAACTTGTGTTTTCTTAAAGTTTGCAATACTATCTTTAAATTTTCTTCATGGTCTTCTTCCGTTTCGAATACACTAGGATGTCATCAATAAATATGAAAATAAACTTATCCAGATACCGACTAAAAATGTTGTTCATTAAACACATAAACATTGTTGGTGTGTTAGTGAGACCAAATATTATAACTGCAAACTCATAATGTCCATATCTCATTCTGAACGTTGTTTACTTATGTCTTCATCCTTTATTTTGACTTGGTGATAACTAGATCTTAAATCCAACTTAGAAAAAATATTTGCCCCTCCCACTTGGTCAAACAAATCATTTATTCTAGGTAGGAGATATTTGTTCTTAACAATCATTTTGTTTAACTTTCTATAATCAATGCATAATCTTAGGGTTTTGTCTTTCTTTTTAATAAAAAGGACTAGTGCTCCCCACGGTGAGACACTTGGTCTGATGTATTCCTTGTCCAACAGTTCTTGTAGTTGATTTTTTAACTCTGTTAATTTGGGTAAACTCATTATGTAGGGTGCGTTAAATATAGGGGCTGATCTAGGAAGCGGATTGATAGAGAAGTCTATCTCTCTTCTTGGGAGAAGTTAATGTATTTTGTCTACAAACAAATCTCTAAATTCATGTAAGATGAAAAAATATTCTAGGCTAGGTTTATTTTCTTTTTCCAATAGATTTGTCACTTGGATAGCATAAATCTGACAACCTTTACTCATGCACTTCTTAAACTGCATTGCTGAAATCTGCCTAACTGAGACAGGTTTCTGTATGCCTTGTACTATCCTAATAGTGTTGTTTTCATCTCTGTAAGTGAGTGATTTTTCATAAAAATCCAAAATTTATTTGTGCCTCTGTAACCAGTCCATTCCAATAATTATATTGTAATACCCCAATAGTAGAATATTCAGATTTATCTTTGTGTTTTGACCATCTAAACTGAACTCGCAATCAAAAATGAAATCTGCTACTTTTCTTTTTGTTCATGTTGCTAGTTGTACTAGCCAAGACTTTGTATGCCTTACTTTCTTAAGTTTATTTGAATCCACTACACTAGGAGCAACATAAATCAAAGTAGCTCATGGATCAATTAAAATAGAAATATGATTATTATTAAATTTACCTTCAACTTCCACTATAGTGGATTGGTGATCATCTTGTCGGCCATCCACAACTACATTGATCCTATCTATGCTTCTTCCCTTCTTCCCACATCTCCCACTGTAGAGGCCTCTTATAGGTTGTGAACTGTGTTCCTTGCTGCAGAAGTTAGACGTGGAAAGTTCCTCCTTAAGTGAGGTTCTCCACATTCCCAACATTTTAACGGTTCGTTGGGGCTGTCCCCAAAATTCTTGGTTCCTAGATTAACTAGTTTCCTCTTTCTTCCTATGGTTGTTTTATCTTCTGCTAATGGTGTGCCTTCGGAAGAGCTGTTCTCGTTTTCTGCTTCAGGACTAGAATTTTTTGGAGGCTCTTTTGTTGACCTTTTCTTCCTTGTCATTGTATTTTGGGATCTTATTTGTTAAAATGTTATGCAACATTACTTCATTTATTTCCTATTGGTCTTCGTGTGCCTTTTTCAGTTTCTCATTATATGCCTTGAAAACTTGCAGCTCTACAATGAGGTTCTTCGTTGTTTCCAGAACCTAGGTAGCTAAACTTCCTTCACTATTCTGCCTAGGTTCTTTAGGAGGTCCTTGCTTGGGATTCTCTTCAAGTCTGATCTCCTCTTCATTATGTGATGCCATTATCACCACAAATATAAAAATTTTCTATTTGTAACAGTAAGCATTTTGTTAGTTTTTCATTAAACAGAAAAGTGTGTACTAAACAAAATTTTGACCCTGTTTAAGGTCCAAGTGTTGTAACCTTTGCTCTGATACCATATGTAATGTACTTAAAATTTACCAACAAAAACAAAATTGCTAGGCACATTAAAACTTCTTTACTTTGTTATACTTGACTATTTTTCAACCAAAATCATCACTATAGGAATACGATGTAAGATTAAATGTTTTTGCGAGCGACTAATACAAAGTGGTTAGCCTTTCCGTTAATATGTGCCTATTACAACCATTTATTAAAATGATGAAACTTTTCACAATAGGTTAAGGTTTTGACTATTCATGCAACTGTGATCTGGTTATATCATACAGTCTAAAGTGACTCTAGCCTACATGCTTCTAACTTTTATCAAGGGATCCACAAATGTACTTCACTAAATATCCACTCTTAAAAAACGTCTTAGTACTCTCCACTTCATGTCCAAATGAAGGAGTACTTCATACTTTATAACAACCATCCCATACATTTGAGTCTCCTTTATATAACCCCTTATAATTCCATGTATAAAAAATAGTTTAATCTATGATGTTATATATAAAACCCACTATCATAAAGTTCCAGCAATAGTGGATGTTCTCTGTAAGTGCATTTAACTGCAAGTAGTAGTGGATGTTCTCGTCAGCTTCCTTTGTTAAGGTTTTTAACATAGTGGATAGTGGAAACTAACACACGTCAGTTGGAAACGACAGAGAAAATGAAATTAGTGATGTTTAACATGGGGTGGAAATCCCATCTGACATGACAACGCGTAACCATAACTGATTAAAGTCCAACATGGAACCTCCAGCCTTAGTGACACGAATTTTCACTAACAGTCTTTATGGTTCGGTTGAATGCGAAATCAGACCTGTCTGTAATGCCATAACGCCTCTGGTTTGGGATTTATGAGGGTTCTGCAAATGTACAGACCCTAGGTTCTCGTGACCAATGGGTGTATGACAAACACATTTTTTCACATGTCTAGAATACCAACACAACCCCCACCATCACTCTAATACGATAGGTCCCTGGTAACTAAGTCTCATTTTCTTTTGGCTCCTATGCATTTTGTAAAACATACCCATGTTAACCTCTGCAAGGTTTCTCTTTGTGAAAAAGAGTGATGTCCAGAAAGGTGTATCTCCTGCGTAACGCAAAAATACAGATGCATGATTCTCTAGTTCTCCCCCTTTACCGGGTAAGTTCCACAATGATTCAATCACTTAAAGTCAATTGTATTCATGCTTGTCTCTGTAACCGGTTTTGTTACAGTTGTTGGTTGAGGTCATTCCTTTGTTATTCTTGTATGTAACTCCACCAAGCTCTGTGTAAAATGATTGTTCTAACTTCGTGGCGGTTTTGACCCTAACTCTCCCATGAGGCCAACCACCCACTGTTCATAAATTTTAATAAATTTGTAGGTAATTTTTTACACAGTTTGATTGATTTTATTGAGGGATAATCCCTTAGTAATATTAGGGTTTTTCTGTTGGACCGCAACTACCCTCAAACTTCTCCAGAAATCTTAGACTGGTAAAATTTGATGAAGTTACTTACGACATACTTAATGCCAAAACCCCGTTGGTGAAACCCGCTTGTATTTTCCCACAGTGACCCTAACAATCGTACACACACACACACACACACACACACATATATATATATATATATATATATATATATATCTTCATGTATGAATGACTGTGTATTATTACTCTCTGTATATTTTGTTAATTTATCCTTTGCAATTGTGAGGTCTTCGTCGGCAAGATCGGGACCTCGACTTTTTATCAGTTGCTCCTACTTGAATTTTAATATTTTATAATTGATTAAAAGATGAGCCTTTGAGATATTGGCTCCTAGAAGGGCTTTATGTGTCTGAAATTACTATTCCTGAACTCTGTGGTTAAAAGACCGGTTCAAAAATGTGTTTCGAGTTTCATTTTTATACTCGGTTTTTGGCCTGTTTAAACTTTACCATTACTTCATAAGTTAAGAATTCATGATGCCAAAGTCCTGCAACCCTATCTATGATTCCAAGATGAGAAACAATTCCTCTGTGGGACATGCTCTACACTACATAAACTCTATTGTTCTTTGGGTTCGTAAATATTTACTCCATTTCTCCCTTGGATCATACGATATGAGTCGTAAACCCTTTCCTGGGAATACTGTAGATCTTCTTTGATATTATGATTCGTGCGTTACTCTAAGTGTCAATAACTTACTCATACTTGTACAAGGATTTAAATGGCCAATTGTTTCACTGTGCATAAAAATACTCCATATTCTAAATTCAATTAAAATACCAATGCATTTGAGTTCTCTATTTCTGTACTTCTGTGCCTGAAGCTTATATATATTTGTATTTTTCTTCCATATAAAAATAGGATAATAAAGGTCGCATCCATAGGAAATAAAAACCCTCTATTCGACATGCACTATATTGTGTGAACTCTTTATCATTTTGGTTATTAAGATCTTAAAGGTTCTTCTTATTTATTTACCTTTTGAAATGTTTGGTTAAAATTTGGGTTACCATGATCTAATGATGGGAACCCTGTTTTTCTTGCGAGGGTACCCATCAGGAAATTCTTGGTCCACTCCTCCCCTTCAGGACTATGGACGATTTTCCTCATCGATGCTAAAGGAAGAAAAGGAACCTGTGCCCAAATCACAAGCTAAGTAAAATTCATATATTAAATCCGCAATATTTTTATTTCGTAAATTCATCCTGGTCATTATTCTATCTTCAATATTTAATTTTTGTTGATTTGATTTATAATCCTATGTACTGATATTCTTGATCTTTCCCTTGCGAATATTAATCGTTCTGAGGACGTGGATTGACGAGGTCACCTCACTCGAAAGGTATTCGAATTCCAACTTGTGGCGTCTCTTAAAAAAAGTGACCTCCCAAGTTCTGTTTATAGCGATCCAGGTTCCACCCTAGGATACTATTATTGTGATATTTGTATACCAGGCTTCCAAAGATAGTTGTTTTACTTGTATCTTCAATTCTTAATGGAAAAGATAAAGGGGAAACCCTATGTTGAATACGATTTCACTATTTTATAGTTAAGATTGCTTGTAGAATTTGAAGGCTCTTTAAGTGTTGTACCGCCTCTGTACTATGTAGTATGTTTTATGTATACATATCCCTGAACATTTTCTTCTTGGTTACTTGAAATGAAAAGGGACTGTAACTTTCTGCTCCATTAATATCGTCGGTTTTAATGGAAATACTTGAAATCTCAAGTTATTCAAAAGTCAATAAATAGCTTGTTGTGTTATTTGTTTATGTAGTTATGTACCTCTATTTATGTTACGATATATATATATATATATATATATATATATATATATATATATATATTAATCGTCTCCAAAACTTCATTTGACATTGTAAAGATCAATTTTTCCATCAAAGCATGCATATAAGTATATATATTTTCATGCCTAGTATGAGTTATGAGTTCATACCACAATTATTTATGTTGTCTTTAGCTAGAATACAAAATGGCCAATCTACTCACTTCGTTCACCCCTTAGCCTGACCATGAGTCCATAAGGGAGAACTCCAATGCTCCTCTTTCGCTATAGTCCTCTTTCAGATAAAAAATTCCCCTTGCCTCACACTCAGAACAGTGATGATAAAAACAATTGATATCCTCTCTCCAACATCCTAAGCTGCGTCCTGCCTCCTCCTATATGCTCTATATCCGAAAGCTTCTTGTGCCTAGGTGTTTTCCCCCTTTGGGAATTTTCATAGCTTTACAAATCCCTGATTTTCAGGGGTTGCCAATGGTCAAATTCTTCATTTTCCACTTGTAAAATTTATCCCTAAGGTAGTTCAAGTCTGTTCCCCACTCATGGAGTCATGGTCAACTTATTTCAACCTTGTTGTTCCATTTGTCCTTCAACAATTAATATAAAAAATAATTGTCTTTTACATGTGTCATAGTCAAAGAGTTGGTTGGGAAAATCAAATCTTTTCCCAACAATCACAATAATTAATTACAATTAATCAAATTTGAAATTCGAAATTGCCATAAATGGCAATGATTTACCAAATCCAAATTTGTCAAAAAAGGAAATAAATTCCTAAGGGCATACAGACTTTAATACTTAATTATTTTGGGGGATATTACACATGGACAAGCCTGAATTTGGGCTTGTCCCTGTACATGGACATGGCAATTCAAGCATGTCCCTGTACATGGACAGGGCCAAAAATAGCCATGTCCATGTACAGGGACAAGCCCAAATTCGGGTTTGTCCTTGTACATGGACAGGGCCGAATATGTTAAGCACTTCATGCTTGTTGTATATGTCAATCAGAATATTCCCCTGTCCATGTACATAGATGGTCCCAAATTTGTGCATGTCCCTATACATGGACATGGCCATATTTCGATTGGCATTGGTGCTGAGGGCATGCAGACGTTGGTGTTGAGGGCGGGCAGACATTGGTGTTGTGGGTGTTTGGTTTAGAATAATTTTAAATTTTATGATTTAAATAGTTAGTGTTAGTATTCTTTCCCATGATTGTCCATGAGACCTAGAAGTAGTTAGTGTTATTTTATGATTTAGTTAGTGTTATTTTTTTATTTAAATGGTTAATGTTATTTTATGATTTAAGTACCAAGTTGAGACAATGTGTGATTTTTTTCTCTCCTGGGATGGTCCATGAGACCTAGGAGTAGTTAAGAAGAGCATGATCACATTATTGATCTTCCTTTTATGTTGGGATGATAAAAGCTTATAAGAAAATATCATGAGAATCATGTGGACATTTTTCCATTAAAGAAGAACTTAATCGTTGAATTTGTCTTGAAATCAACCTTGCTTGACTTACACCCCTTTAATTGTTGTGTGGGTTTTTGGTTTTGTGATTTACCTAAAGAAAGTTATCCTGCTTGACTTTGGAAGAATTTAATTGTTGACTTTGTGTTGAAACCACCTTTTCTTGAGTTATTCCCTGCTTAATTGTTGTGTGGGTTTTTTTTGTTCTTTGCTTCTTCCTAAAGAACTTTGGATCCCTTCTCTTGACTTATTTTTTTTCTTGTTGGTTTTTATGATTTAAAAATAAATATTTTATGTTATAAACTATTATTTTTTTAAATTATTTAATTATCTAATTATGTGGCTATGACCCCTCTAGCATAGTTCTTCTTAGTCTTTTCCATCTTGCTGGAGATCTCTTCTTGGTTATTTCCAGAGGATTTTGGTTCTACTTGTTGTAATCACCCTCCTCATTCTTTTGTTGGTGTCGCCCTCTTTATCACCTTGCTAATGCGACCTTTTGTATGTTGTCATTATCTTCTATTGTTGGTGCCACATGTGTATGTTGTTGGTTAGTCTATTGATATTTTACCCTAAAAGTTATTCTTGGAAATTTGTTCCATGTGTCATGATGAGATCTGCCCCAAGGGTTTGATCAATAATCCCTTGAAAATTTTTCTGAGCATATATCTAAGACGATAACAACAACATATCATGTAAAATTATTTCTTGTTTTAGTTTTAAGTTAATGTTCTGTCAGTGATTGTTTTTTTCAATGATTGTAAAAAATATGGTTGTTCTACATTTTTCAATATATTTCTATGATGCTTTGAAGTTGTCATAAATGCTTAAATGATTTTGTTATAAATTTAGTATTTCCATTTAATGCTTTTATAACTTATGAACTTTCATATTCATGAATTTTCAAAGGATAGATATTGAGGTAATATGTCGAGACATGAGTCTCCAAACATTCCTCACAAACACTCTAGGCTATCCCAAGAAGGAATAAGAGGAACCTTGTCTTCGAATGAGACTCCGAGTGACCAACGACAATCTACTCAGAGGAGGAGATTATCAAACGATTCTATGAATAGATCATCTTGAGAATGTACTAAAAAAAGTGATATGGATGCATCCTTATTAGAGAGGTTGAAAATTGGTACTCCTACACCTGAGAATGTAGGGAATACATCAGGACAAGAAAATGTTTTTGTTAATTTATTATTATTATTATTATTTTAATGTTAAATTATGTCAAGTTAAATGTTGTAATTACTTTCAAATGTGTGTGTAGACAATGAGTTTAGTGCAAGGGAAGATAATGAAAGAGAGAGTTGGTTTCATGAAGATTCTAATGTTGGTGAAGAGGGTGAAGGTGGATTTAGAAGGCGACGTTATCAAGAAACATATTATTACACGCCTACGTCCACCTATCCTTCGGATGTTGGTGATGAGCCTCCCTGGGAAGGGATTACAGAAGAAATGAACCTTGAACGATGCTCAGGTGTTAAAAGCAGGTTGGGGCATGATTTGAGGAGCTTGGATCTCCCTAAGGAGAGTAAACAAAGTTTCGAGATTGTTTTGTATTCATTGCAAAACTTTATGGATGCATATCAAAAGATGGGGCCAACCACTGACAGTTTTATCGATCTGACGAGGAGCCAAAATTCAGAGGTGATGGACCCTCATAAATGGGATGTAGTAAAAAATAAAGTTTCAAAAGAAAACATTATTTTTATGTTCAATTTCAAAGATGGGCCAAATCAAAAGATGTTGAAGGTGAAATATTTTAAGCACCCCAACATAGCAGGACATCTGTTTAACATAATTTTGGTAGCATATGAGAAATTAACATGGAATGATGAGGTTGCACATTATTTTTCTAGACAACTTTATGCATAATTTTTCATGGACATGCACTCTAATTATACTATTCTACCATCTGATTATTATGGGGATGGTAAATGACAGACATATGATCGAAAAGGGGAATATCGAAATGTGACATTGCAAAGGCTTCCACGACCTTTAGTATCTCTCTCAACATGATAATTTGATTCAAAATCAGAGTTGTGAGCTTTATTAGAGGTTGGTAAAGAGGCTAGGAATGTAATCCGGAAAAATTTGGAATCGATTTTTTATGGTGTTGATGTTGGTTTGAACTGTTAGCGAGTGGAAGCCAATTCTCGAGCCATTTTTGTTTATAAAACAAATGCGAAGTTAGATACCATGTCAGTATAAGATATTGAGTATGAAAAAAATTTATGTGATGATAGAAGAAGGTCATTCAGAATGTTGAACCGATCAACGGATTGGTATGTGTTCTAGTTAGTAATTTTTTGAAGCATTTTAGGATAGTTTACTTCTAATTCTAGATCTAGATACATATCATTGTATCTATAGAAATAATTGAGTTGTTATTGTCATTAATTGCAGTTTGGAGATATGTTAATTGAATCTCAAGTAAATAGGGGACTTGATTCCACAAGTTTAAATTTGGATGGGTTGAATCACGTATGTGTTTTCTAATATCCATAGATGAGCAATTTAGTTGTCCAATGTCCAATATTTTGAATAAGATCAACAACATGACATTTATAATTTTGCATAAAGGTGAATACATTGAATCCTAGATTTAGTTCTTAGTTGTGTTGTTCACATATTCTTACTCCATCTCCTATTACTTGGGCAGGTTTGTTCCAATTCTCATTGGGAGAATTTGAAGAGGGTGGGAATTCACCGTTATCATTGCATGTTGAAAAAAAATTAGTTATATATTAAAATTACAAATTTTCATTAAAATTATTAATTTAAAAGAAGAATGTCTTAAAAAATATTTAATTTATTGAATCATAGGTTGGCACATCATATGAATTACATGTTTCAATATTTAAAACTACAATTTAATGTGTTAAAATTATTTAATTTTAATTTTCAAATTTTCAAATTTGAAATGTGTTATATAGGGCAATATGGAGAAGAGAGTACCTGAGAGTGTTCTTGAACAAAATGTGGAGAAAATAGTGCAATATATTGAGATTGAGGAGGAAGCATCCATACCTGGGAAGGATGCGTCTATTCATGATGATTCATAAATGTATGCTCATTGCACATCAGTGAGTTTTAATTCCCTTTTATGTTGGGCTTTTATATAAAGTGTTCAAGCTTATTTTTGTTGAATAAGATTATATTTTTTACTTTTTTCAAATTTTTGTTTTCTCAAATTTTTAGTTTAGCATTTTCTATTGATAGGGTTACTAAACTAGTGTCTATATACTTTTTAAATGCTTTGATCATTTATTTTTAAATATATAGAACCCCAAGATAAAATTTTATCATTGTATTAAATGGTACATTCAAGCTTATTTATGTTTAGATCACGATGAAGACCTAATTTTCAACTTGAACATTTTATTATTTGAGAACAGACTCTATCCCACATCAGAAAAGGGGAAGTTTCTAAATTTTCTTCAATTGCATTCCTTTCCTTCTTGTCTAAGAATGGCATAGTATGGACATTTGTTTTTTATTCATACAGAGAAGTGAATTCCTTCTTGCCAGAGTATTGTCAAACTCTTAACTAAATTGGTTACTAACCACAAAAACCAACATTCAAGTAGATTTACAAATAAGTTATGTACGTGCATGATCTCACTTACGTTTAGATTATGATGAAGGCATATTTCAAAGAGAATTTGATTATATGTAATATGAATACATCCCAAATATGAAAGATTTAATCGATTTTTGAAGAATGGCTTAATATATGTGCAGATTTGTGGTTTCTTCCTGTACATGAAAGATTATATGAGAACATATATTCCACTGCAGAAAGAGGATATAAGTATTTTCTGGAAGAATGGTTTTTAAAATGGATATTTTTGAAATTTCATAGATATAAGTAATTTCTTGGAAGAATGGCTTAATATGGAGATTTATAAGTCCTTTAATTTGTTTCATAGATATAAGTAATTTCTTGGAAGAATGACTTAATATGAAGATTTATGAGTTATTTAATTTGAAAGGGAATTTGAGGGCATGTGATTATATGAGAACATCTATTCCACTGTAGAATATGAGAGAAGTATTTTACTGCTGAGGAGATAAGTATTTTACTGCTGAGTAAATAAGACCACCTAGCATGAGAATTTCACCCGAAGGATTTGATACTTTATCCACAATGAGATAAGTATTTTATTGGAAGAATGACTAAATATGGAGATTTTTTGAACTTTATGCATACACAACTATATTTATTTTCAGACTCTGAATACAAAAATTGGTTACCAAGAACACAATTTTTCTCTTTAATTTTTTTTAAGATTTTAGATAAGATTTTACAATTTTTTTAAATCATGTATGCTTAATGTGAAGAGTAACTATTTTGAAAGTTTTGGAACTTTGTGATGGAAGTTTGGTTTAAAAAAAGTGTCAAAAAAGTGTAATAAAAAGAGAGGAATAATCTTAAATCTGTGGAAGTCTGGTTGGTTATGTTATTATGTTAAGAACCAAATACTTGCATACAAAAATACCACAAAGATTCAGAGAACAATATAGAAAACCACAACTTTATTATAGAAACCCTTGAGGTAGGGAAACACCATACAATGGATCCTATTATGTAAGGGATCCTCTCTTGTTCACTTGCCTCTTCGAGGGGGCATCCTCCTATTGAGCTACCACTCCAAATACAATAATTATCTTCATGTCCAATTACATTGCTTGAACCCCTCTATATAGTGCTACCATCACCTAAGAACATTCTAGAGGAGGAACATTATAGAAGTAGAACCTTCTAAGAAGTCCTCTTACATTTATTATATCTAACTACCCATTTATTATATCTAACTACCATAGTGGACCTTATTTAGTAAGATACTAGAACTAGTCAACCTTACATTGAATGATCTCCACTATTATCACTATGGGCCCTCTGCCCCCCCGGACTAACTCTATAGATACCTTACATTGAATGATCTCCACTATTATCACTATGGGCCCTCTGTCCCCCCG
>ML821315.1:62336-74764 GCA_009831015.1 Picea engelmannii
CTGTTATATTAGAAAATGATTGATCATTCATATCAATAGGATACTTTTAGTGAAACAAACTTAGATTTCCACAATGATCACATTTATTTCAACCAACACATTTTTTTTGGTAAAATAATTCATCACCTTCTCTTTCACATAGAATTTTAGATATAAAAGAACATAATGTGGAAGGAGGATGTGAACTTGGCCATAACGTTTTTTCAAAAGAAAAGTGTTGTAATATAACTCAAATTCAAGATGATAACGACAAAAACAAGTGTCACGAACAATGGTGGGTCTAACAAACTATGGTTTTTGTTGCACAAATGTATTGATGGAAATTATAACTTCTTTGTGCTCTTCTTTGAACTTATTGAATAGTTCTATTTATGTCATTGGCAGTATATGTTTTGGATGTTATTCGTATTGTTTTTGTGTTATTCTTCGTCGCAACACATCCCCTGTATGTGGTGAAATACGAGATTCTTTCAACCAACAATTACGAGCCAATTATTTAACATTTTCTGCAAGTCTATCTTTGTAGGGTTGTTTATAAATCACTGTCCAACAAGCAAGTTCATCATTTGCATCTATTTGCAATAAAACCTTTCTATGTGTGTACAATTATTTTCTTGACGTTCCCATCGTTTTTTCCATGTGTGTTGGCACAGGGGCAGACCCAGGTTTCAAAGCTTCAACAACGCACCAACAAAACTCTAACTACCATCCCTTTCGACAACACCTGCGAAGAAGATGAAGTCTCACCCGAGGTAGAGGAAGGGGGGGTTGCAGGACTCAAGTGTCTACAACCTAGTTGGGACATAGATTTGTGATCACAATACTTAACAGATCACGTAGCAGTTAATATTCATTGGTATTTAATCATTTTTCACATCGCAGATTCAAACCCTAATTACAGAACAACGCAATATTCAACAAGATCTAAGCACATCTAACCATTTAGCACATAACATCAAATAGATCTATCATTCATTCATGTTATTAAGTACTAAGCTACTCCATCAGATGTATCTGCATACATAAAGATTACAACACTAATCATAAATCACATCAATCACATAGAGCAATCACAACACAAGATATACATGGTTCACCCCCAGTGTGGGTTTACGTTCACCAACTCTTCGTACTCTTTATTATCTTCTCTTAATCTTCTTACTTTCACAAAGCCACAAAACCAACTCTGCATAGGATAGGAGATCTGTGTGCACCTCGCCAGATGCTCCTTCCCTGAGATTGTCATAGCACAGAGACTTCTTACAATCACTTGCACTTAGCTCTATAAGATCTCAACACACGGTATGCACAGAGCCTTCACAACCAATCATAGTTAGAAACCTTTACATATCTTGCACAAAGCCAACTTAGGTACTCTATTATCTTATGCTTCTTACAATGCCTAGATACTTATTTATACATTACAAAAGGGGCCTAAACATGGGTAAGACCCATGGGCCGACATCCCATACTCGTTACATAAACCATAAACCCAAAAATCTTGCAAAAAGGGGTGAGATCTCACGATCTTCTCTTTGCCTGGGTGCTTCGTCTTTGACTAGCCTGTTGAAGTCCCAAAAATTGTCAAACATGACCAAGGTTCTCCAAAACTTGGTTGAGGGCCAACAGGCCCCCAACACTCACCCATGACTCGTCCCAAGTCACTCTGATCTAGGGAAATTTTCTTTGAGCTTGGCTCGAGCTGCCTCGACTTTCTCCTTCGCCAGAGCCTCCTGCTCGGTGAATTCCTGAATGATTTTATCGGTGACAGGTCCTTCCAAGTGTTGTTCCACTGTGGTGACCACTTGTTACAACTATGCACCTTGTTCATTGATATCCTCAAAAAGTATGCAGGCTTCGTCATGTACTGGTTGAAGTCTCTGGGTCACTTCCATGACTTTACTCTGGATGGCATGGACCTGTTGTTGAACTGCGTGTTGTTCTTGTGACCTTTTCATCTTCTCAACCGATGATAGTAGCTTCAAATGTGCATGTACTATCATTTCTTTTTGCTTGGCTTCCTGGAGTTGTGACTCCAATGTCCTTAGTTCAGGATCCTCTGCAAGGTGCTCATAAGTTTGTGCACTTTTATTGCATAATTTCTTACATTCTAAGGCCAATGCCTTGATTCTTATGACTGCACTCTGAGTAGTTTATTCCCTATGATCTCACACTTCCTACGGAGTGCTTGGCATTTCTTGCAATTCCAGTTCTGCTACTCTTACTTGGAGCTATTGAATGGCTTCAGCCAGCTTCCCTACTTGGCTCTCAACTATTTCCTCTTCCATATGTGCCAGGCCCAACACAGAGCGAAGTGCTCTAGTGACTGCTTCTTTAATTCCAATCTGCTCTGCGAGCAATTGTTCTTTTTCCTTCTGTATCTCTTCTTTATCCTTTGCAAACTTTTTCTGGAGGTCATCTTTCTCTTTCTGCGTAATCTGACATTGCTCTAAGGATTCCCCCTTTGCTTGCTTTAATGCCTCTATGGCCTGCTCCGTTTCCTCCTGGACTAGACGAAGGCTAGCCTCTATCGAATATGCTAATTTGCGTAGTTGGGTAGGTTCATATCCTACTTCTATGCCCCCTGATGACAACGATGCAGTAGACATTGTATAGCTTAAATAAAGATCCTATTGTACCCCTTTGAGCTCTGCCTTGAACCTGTGGAACATTGTCTCCTATCTTTCTTCAATTCACTGCAAAATGTCCTCTAAGGTATTTGATACAACGACGATGATGAGGTGAATATCATCCACCGTGAGCACAATCTATAATGGAGGTTTATTAGCTCAGACTTCTTCCACATTGAGGGTTTCTTTGGGGAAACCTTTCTTTTCTTGGATGTGTTTGTCTTCGTAAGGGGATCTTTAGGCGGTGTTACTTTTCCCTTTTCCTTCTTGTATTCTGCCCCTTCATCCTCTTCTTTGTCTACTTTGTCACCTCCTCCTCCCCCAGGTGACTTTGACATAGTTTTCTCTGATGCGTTGTTTATTTCCTGCACCTCTTCCTTATTTTTCTTCTTACTATTGTTGGGTCCATCGTACTCTTCTCAAGTGACTAAAGGACTTTCAATGAGGTTGGGGTCGAATATTTATGTTTATTCAACTGGTACAAGGAATTCTGCACGCCATTCCTTGGTTATTTCCTCCATATCTTCCTCAGTGAGTTTGTAATAGGACTGGAGCTCTTCCTTATGTTCATCTCTGCGCGCAGTGATGTAAATGAAATGCTTGTCTGTGTGGAACTTCACTATTGGCCTGAACCTATGAAGTGTATTTGGTGTCATGCGAGGGAAGGATTCAATGGCCCTCTTCAGCTGCAAGTAGTAGGTGTGGAACACCGCATTGTACTGCCATTTCTTTTCCATGTCGCTCGAATACCAGGGGGTAGTGAACCTCGCGGCCAGTGGTTCGGACGGTTCGACTTCCAGGAAAGTTGCTCCTAGTGGCATCTCCCAAACGACAAAGGCAACAAGGATCAACAACCAACTAAAGTGAAACTTGTAGCCCTAGTCCTTTGCTTCTCGACAATCCTGCTCCAACTAGTTAACGAGGTAGCTTGCCCAGTTCATCTGCAACCCTTCAATGCACTTTCCTGCGAGGTCGAGGACAAACCTAGTGACTTGCGTTGGCCTATTCTTCTTGACAATATTACCAGCGATCAACTGGAAATCTAGGCTCACTATGCCATTTCGGATGGAGGCTACCTTGTAGCCCTGCTTCCCTTTCTCCACATCACCATAGGTGCCTTTTGTTTGCTACGCCAAGGTGCCATATGCAACCTTCCATGGGTAAAAATCGTGAGGTTTCGGTCCTTTCATGCTCAATCCAGTGATCCAGTGCATCAACATCCGATCTACAATGATGTGACGATCCAACCACACGTAACTGCCATGGAAGCACTACAGGAGGATTTTAATGCATACATTAACCTCCTGATGTCTGCCGAAGTGTGGTATCTTCATGACATTAAGGATTGTTGATATTGCAATGTCCATGGTCCACAGATGGGGGATTATCTTGGACTTCTTCCCCGTTGTTTTTGTCAAGTAATTATGTGGTGCATGAAATAGTTATTACGGTCTCCTAAGTTGAAATCACTAATATCCAGCGTCAGAATCTTTCCTAATGGTGGTCCAACTGCACGTATCCCTTTTGGGAGGTACGCAGTGATCAGTGCATAGTTTAAGTCCCTTGGAACACTGTCACGACTAACCGCATCGGCTAGAGGCGGGATATAGTCGGGAAGGACTGATGGGATGAGATTCACATTTGCTAAGTCATCATGATTCTTTCTCGATTTCTCTATCGCAGTTCGGGATGGCCTAGATCGATGTGTAGTCAATGGGGAGGCTTGCAATCCTCTCATCGATGAGGCTTGTTCTCCTATGAACATGACCTTCTCTACCATGAGTTCAATCAAAATCTCTTCGACAGATTTCTCTACTATGATAAGGTCATTCAACATGCATGCTCTTGATCAAATGTCTCGGATAGGTGGTCAAACGCTCAAGGTAAGTAGAACTGGTGGCGAGGTCTCAATAATCACTGCACGAAAACAATTAGTTTTTTGTGAGCTTGGATAATCATAATTTGCAAAAGTGTCCTCGGTGCAACATTCGACGGGAAAAATAGACATTGTCATAACAGATTCCTCTAACAGTTAGGAATCCCTTAATAAATACAATTCCATCTGTTATGGCACGGTCCCAATGGTTCAATGGCGAACGTTTCGGCCATAACTAAATTTCTAGTCGTTCTAGAGCATCGTTCTAACAGCCAGGACACCTCCAAAGGTCATATTGTTTCCTCGTGGTGAAGTGTCAGTCTGCGTTGTTCTACTATTCTGGCAAGGTTCAAGTTCTGCAAACCTTCTTTCTGCGAAGTCCTCTCTAGAACCTCCTACAATTGTTCTAGCTTTGCTTTCTTCTTACTAAGATTTCTTTCTTTCTTCCCTGTGATCTGTGTGTCTAGATTCTTCTTTCCATTCTTGTTTTTATCTACTCTTAGTATAGTAACTCTGCACTGTTGAGGATATTTCACAAGGTTCGAGGATAATACTTCTTCTCTTACTGTTTCTGGAGTAGGTTCTATACTCTCCTCCATGGATAGTTTATTTAAGACTTCTTGTGTTCTTTCTGTAAGTTTTAAACCTGTGAATTAAAGCAATTCATATAGATTCTTAAGCAAAACATAATTTAATCAATGGCTCATACACATAGTACAAAGATATTTATACCGGAAACCCTCAACTAGGGAAAATCTCTCTTATATTCATTATATCGAATTTCACCATTCACCATACAATATATACAATGTTTTTAGGTATTTCGTAGATACCAAAACCCTAAACCCTAATCCGGGATTAATTTAGAAAACCACTAAAAATAGCAAAAACCGCCCAAAAAAAAATTTCGGGGCACTTCCCCAAACACTGCGTGTAACCAGCGAGGGCCATACCTGGTCACCCCTAGGATGGACCTAGGAAGAGCCCGATGCACATGAAACAAAGAGCACTACTAGAGGGATCATCAGACGCAGTTGTTGAATCTGATGTGGCCACACACACACATGCAAAGAATATAACACATACCCAACACTTTCAACTTTGATAGCCAGGTCTCTGGCCCTCAGTTGCTTTGACTTGTCCTCTTTTTCTTGTATTAGTCTCACTATTTTCCTAACCATGAAATCCCTTAATTCTTTCTTTTTTTGTTCTATGGCTTTCTCTTCTTCTTTCCTTCGGATCTGATCTTTCTCAACCCAGGTTCTTCCTAACAAAAGTGCAAAGGGGGCGTTGTTCTCAACAAACTTAATGACCTTGAATTATTGGTTTTTCGATGCGCCATGAGAAACCATAGGTACATGGGCAATTCTTCCACATAGAGTTTTTAACTTTCCTTTAAACAATCCTAGTCCTCCCAATGAAGGAACCATAACAGGATTTCCTAAGATTTTTCAAGTATTTTTTGTCATGATGTTCACTTGTGTTTCTACATCCAATACACAGTCTATGTCAAAGTCTCCTATTCTTGTTTCTATGCACTCTTTCTCTTTTAAGATCTCTGATAAATTGATGTCTCTGTGATCATTCAATGTTTCTTTCATCTGCAATAATATAGCCTCAGATTCTTTCTAGTTCTTTAGTATATCCTTAGTTTCTTGACCTTCTTCATGGTTTTCTTGTTTCATGTTCATCTTTTCAACTTTAGCAATCATTCTAGGTAAATTTAAAACTTCATGTCCAATAGCCTTACAACAAAGGAAAATATGACTTCTACCAGGGAATTCCTTAGAAAGATGTCACGGTCTTCTGCAACTATAACAAAGAGTCAATCCTCTCTATCTCTGAAACGATCCCCAACCTTTCCTGTACTGCGCACTGGGATCACAGTGATAGACCTGCAAAAAATTCTTTCTAGGATCATTCATCCACTCATTAGTCCAACAATTCTTTCTATGCATAGAGATAACATATATTTCACTATTTCTATCATATCTATTCATATCATATCTTCTCTCTTCTAGTTGTGCCCTAGTTTTCAAACTAGGACAAAATCTATCAAGCATACCTAGATCCATTCTTTCGAAACAAAATTTTCCACTTATCTTACCCTTATTAGAGAAAAAAGCTTTAGAATCTTACCTCTTTTCTTTAGATCAAACTTCTCTTCTTATCATAGATCTTCACAAGTCAAGTAGAGTACTACACACTAGAGAAGCATATCTACAAACAAAAATTTCTCTTTTCCTTAGTTCCCAGCAATCACAGTTTCAAGTCCCAACAATGGAACCATTTGTTGGCATAGGGGCAGACCCGGGTTTCAACGAACCAACAAAACCCTAACTACCAATGTTTTCAACAACACCTTTGAAGAGGATGAAGTCTCACCCGAGGTAGAGGCAGGGGGTTGCAGAACTCAAGTATCTACAACCTAGATTGGACACAGATCTGTGATCACAGTACTTAACATAGAAGTTAGCAATTAATATTGATTGGTATTTAACCCTTATTCACATCATAGATTCAAACCCTAATTACAAAAGAGCACATTATTCAACAAGATCTAAGCACATCTAACCATTTATCACATAGCATCAAATAGATCTAGCATTCATTCATGTTATTAAGTACTAAGCTACTCCATCAGATGTATCTACATACATAAATATTACAACACTAAGAATAAATCACATAAATCAAAAAGAGCAATCACAACACAGGATATACATGGTTCACCCCCAACATGGGGCTATGTCCACCAACTCTTCGTCTTTTTTATTATCTTCTCTCAATCTTCTTACTTGCACAGAGCCACAAAACCAACTCCGCATAGGACATGAGATCTCCATGCACCTTGACAAATCCTCCTTCCTTGAGCTTGGCACAACAAAAAGCCTTCTTACAATCACTTGCACTTAGCTCTGCAAGTTCTCAAAACACGGTATGCACAGAGCCTTTACAACCAATCACAATTAGCAACCTTTACATATCTTGCACAAAGCCAATTTAGGTCTTCTCTTATGTTATTCTTCTTACAATGCCTAGATACTTATTTATACATTACAAAAGGGGCCTAAACATGGGTAAGACCTATGGGATGACATCCCATACCTGTTACATAAACCCTAAACCCAAAAATCCCGCAAAATGGGACAAGATCCCGCGATCTCCACTTCGCCTGGGTTCTCCGTCTTTGACCCAGCCTGTCAAAATCCCAAAAATGGTCAAAGACGACCAAGGTTCTCCAAAACTTGGTCGAGGGTCAACAATGTGTCATGTCAAACAATCGTTTATATTGCTATATGAAACAACTATTGTTTGTATCACTCTACGTGCAACACCGACATTTTTTTTCGAGATTTTCCAAAAGCTTTTAATACACTAGTTATATTGTCAAAGACATTCTCTTTCACCTTTTTATCTTTTGTCGAATTTTAAATACCCAATAATGATGTAGCTTCTTTTAACTTTCTTGACTTTATTAGACAGAGTAAAAGTTGAGCTTGTATTGTTACTGATTCATCTTTGAAAAAAATATTATACATANATTCTCCTGCATATTTCAATTTAAAGTTTATATTAAAAAACAAAACCCGAACATAAATTCACTAAACTATATACAAGTGTTCATCTTGTATTATCTAAATTTATGTACATACCTATAGGTGATTCGTCTTCTGCTTCAATTTCAGTTTCAACGTCTTCATCGACGTTAGGAGAAAAATCTATTTATGTTTTTTGAAAAACATCAAATCGTAATTACTATCAATTATATTAAACAATATTTTAAATTTGAATTCTATACTTTTAATATAGACAATATGTGCATGCATACCTGGTTGGACTTCTTCTTGTTGAAAATCTCTATTTACATTATCATTGTTTCTTTCTTCAATACTGGCACGTTCTCATTTATTTCTCCAATAATTCTCTTTGCTTTGATCGTTATGGTGAGTTTCATCTCGAGTGCAATCAAATTTCTTTTGCGCAAAATTATGTTTACCATGAGTATAGTTATCTGTAAATTTTTTAACAAAATCAACATTTCAGAATAGTCTTAGAAAAACTTCATTGTCTCAAAAATTATTAAAAAATAATATCAATAGTTTTATGTTCAACAAAGGCTTCACCTTGAAAAAAATCTCAACATTTATCTTTCAATATATAAATTGTTATTCCAATAAAAACTTGAACAAACATCAATTACCTTACTCAACAAAAACAAAAAAGATGATTCAAAACCTTGTGTAGGTGTTCTAGAAAACCATAAAATAAGCGATGAATTGTGTTAAATGTGTTCGGTCGAAAGCGTATTTATACGATTTGGCGCAAAATCAAATGATACGACGTGTCTTTTCATTTTTTCTAGCCGACGCAATTCTCTCACCCATCTTTCGGCCGGAAAAAGTTTTTTTCAGTCGAAAAGCTAGGAAACTGTTTAATTTTCACGGATCCGTTAGAATTACGTTTTTCGGCCGAACGAAATGTTTTTCGTCCCAAATATTCTGTTGGCCGAAAACTAGCAAATGAGACTGTTTGCAGGAACTAGAGAATTCCCTCTAGATTACCTAAACTTTGGAGGTTGTGGACTCCTGCAAATACTCAAAATTTGGTTTTGAAAATAACACCAACATTTGCAAAATTTAATCTACTTTCAGTTCCTATAATTTGTTTTCATTTTCATTATTTTTATCTATTTTTATTTATTTATTTTTTAAAATCACTGCATAATATTTTCAGCTGACATTATGATTTTATTAAATGAAACATTTGTATCTCTAAAAATACAGAGTGAACATTCTAGAAAAAATTATATTCATAATCCTCAAACTGTTCTTTTCAAAAGGGTATTTTTATATTTTACTTTTAAGTAAAAATTAATATAGATACAAGGTGGGGAAAAACATTTGTTTAAAATCTGCAATGTTTTTAGCTTGGTCAACTTAAAAAAATTCTAGAAATTATAATATACATCCGTTAGATTCAAAATTATAGTCATAATAAAATAGAGTCTCTGTAGAATGTTGCAGTATATTTCATTTGTTAAAAACAAAAGTTTAATAATAGATACATTGTTGGGGGGGGAAATAACTCATTATCATTCCTTTCATGTTTAAGGAACATATTGTTAAGCAATTGTCCAATTGACATATCAAATATTAATAAAAAAAAATTGAAAAATAGTCATTGGAAAGCTAACAAAATTCTTCACAAGTTTTGTTTTTACTGTAAAGTGAAATTCTAAATAAAAAAAATAAAAATTTTATTCCAGAAGTTGAAGAACTTGTGAAATTATAGTTTTTTGTCTCATAAAACAAACAAAATAGACACCCATATTCATGATTTCACCCATATATATCAGATATAAAACCATAAACACAAAGATACAGTAATACACAATTTCTATTAATGAGCGAAATGTACAAAACTATAGAAATACTGAGTGAACGACTCGTTGGAATGGTGACAACTTATCTATGAGAAGAGATGTAATGGATATGCTCATTTGCAAGAAGATGGTGATGTTTAAAATTAGGTTCTAGATTCATTTTTAACATAAATAAAATCCAAAACCCTAACATCAGAAGATTAAAAGACAATAGGTTTTTGGACCCCGTTTTGGGTAGTTTGGTGTATCAATTTCCCGAGGGCGTAACTTTGGCATACAATCTCCATTTGGGGCGCACGATATCTCGTTGGAAAGGTATTGATGAGGATATTCATTTCAAAGGATTAATAATTCCTTTGGTGATCATTGAGGTGATTGATCACGATAAAGCGTCATTTAGGCCCTAAAAATGGCCTCGAAGTTTAGGACCTGAAAAACTGCTAAAAATAGAAATTACTGAAAAATTGTTTTGAGCCAGATGGAATAGGTGGATGGTCACTGATATACACCTAGATCAATCCTCCCTCCTTAGGAAGTAATGGTATCCATTGAGTTGAGTTCTCGAGGGAGAGGGGGGAAGCGTTTGCTGAATCTGAACCTTGGTGAGTTGCTTACCTTGTTAGAAAAGTTGCGTTGCTTGGATTGTGGAAGGTTGTAAAGAACCTAATGTTGGAAGGTTTGGACCATTTTAACCAGTATGGTTACATGAGATGACTGTGTGCAGAAATAATCTTTGCGCTTTGATTCAATCTTGTCGACCTGCTTCTGTTGGAAAAAAGGTGTTTGGATTGAGGCTGTAGTGGTGACAATGTCCTTCTATTCATCTTTTGAATAGATTGTGAATAGGTTGAATGTTGTAGTATGATATATTACATTGTGACATTGTTTATGTGGGAAAGTAGTCGGAACTACCTCTAGTATCCTGTAGAAATGACCCCCCAAAGTAACAATGACACTATGTGGTCGAGACTCATAAATAGCATGGAGCTTCCACATATAGGTCTGGCCCAAAAGAACATCATAGACATCCAACATGGTAACATCACATAATACCTCATCCTTGAAGGTATTGATGTCGTATAACAAGAAACACTATTGGCTGACACGGATATCACGTCCCTAGCAAAGCCACCTGATGTTGCATGGCTATGGGTGTGTTGTTGTCAACAATCCCATTTGTTTGAAGACCCCTGCTGAGATGAGGTTCTTCATGATTCTTCTATCAACAATAAAATGCAGTAGGGTCCCCTTCACCATGAAAAATGCACTCTCCCTCTTAAGGATCTGTTGGTTCTTCTGGTTGAATTGTTGTGATCATGACAGTAGCAGTGGGGTCTTCATCGATGATCTGTCTTCTCCCATTATTTTCTGAATCAGATTCTGAATCAGGTTTCAACTCCTTTTATTGGATCTTGGCTACTAATGATTTTTTTGAGTGACATTCATCATTTTTGTGCCAGGGGATTTTGTGGAAATTGTACCAGTTTCTAGTGTCCTTATGGTACCCTTCTTTTCACGTGTCTTGGACTGGTTTTATGGAATCTAGTTGTTAGGGTTGTGTTTACGATGCTTTGGTTGTTGCGGATTTGCAAACCCAAAATCCCATTTATTCTAGTGCTTAAATTTTTGCTCTATTTTGACAACATATTGATAGGTAGCTCCCAGTGATGAGATGTCCAGAAAATCCATTTTGGTTTGGATGTACCTATGTAGAGCCTCGCAATATTTCAGACCTAGATGTCCCTCAGAGTCTTTTATACCCAGCTTGGAGCGCAAGGTATGGAAATTATTTTTTAAATTCGACATTGTTTGGGCCCTCTCTTACTACAGTGTGGTCCATCACATGTACTGGTCATCATAGTTAACAACAGAGTAATATTGTTCCTTAACCGCATCCACAAAAAAATACCAAGTGGGCTCAACCCCATATATTTTAGACTTATATGTGGAAATTTTCTCCCAGTAAGTTTCACACCAATGTTTAACATGGAGGAGAGCCTTAAGTAGTGTGAAGGTGATCTTTTCCCTATCGAAAAAATTGTGAACAAAGTAATAACCTTCTAGCAAATTTAACGACTTTTCTAGGGCATCCACATTTATTTGACCTTCAAATACGGGAATATCAAAATTAACTTGTACCTTGAAATGAGAGGTGCCTCCAAAGTGGATACTTTATGAAGATGTGTATTCTCTTATTGACAGGCGTTGAAGGATATAGGAAAAATTCTCCATCATTTTGTCCCTCTGTCGCATGAGAGCTTGCTCAAGCAACATATTAATAGAATCTTATTTTCTATCGCTTTTATTTTCTTCTGCCATGGTGGGTTTTATTGGGCGTGTGAAAATGATTTTCCTCAAGAGAGACAAGATCGAGACCCAACTTTCTATAATCGGGCCTCGTTGAGGACATGCACTGAAAAACGATCAAGAGCAGCCTACTCTTGATCATTTTTTATTAATCTGATACCATTGATTCAGATTATTTTTTGCACAAAATGAGATTGGATATATAATAAAGAAATTTACAGGGATATAT
>ML821316.1:17589-54724 GCA_009831015.1 Picea engelmannii
AAATGCATCATTCATGTCAAAATCTAGGTCCCCAAGAGAAATATCAATATGGACAATCCATCATTTCCCTATCTCCTCCTTTTCTCGATTCTTTAAGTCAAGAGGTCATCTTAGATTCAAAGTTATTTCATCATGAGAATAGTTTTGTAGCTTGTCATGACCGAATTCATAGCCCACCAGTTGTTGTTGTAATCCCTCCTATTGTTAATGAACCAGTGTACCATGATTTGCCAAGTTTTGATGACTATGAGGATGTTTTCCTTGAACAACCAGTTGTCCCAGCTATTGTACTAATCCCCTCAGCCATTAATAGTCAAATGGTCATTGATTCACATTTGTATGATGATTATGAATATGATTTCCATGAAAAGTATGTTGAAGACCTTATATCAGAGAAGTACCCTTCCCATCAAAGCAACAATATCTTGTTTCAACCCTCATGTCATATTTTTGTTGCTGAAAAGGAAGAAAAAGATGATAATCTAAGTTTAGAAGGTGAAAAACTGAGAAATTGGGACCATAAGCCAAGCTATGATGAATATCCATCACAATCAGAAGATAAGACAGAAGAATGTAGTTTCCCAAGCACTTCTAATTGTGATGAACTGCCCTATAAACCCCCTATTCCTCTTGAAGACACAAGCTCAGTTTCATCAAGCAGCCAAGATCAAATGTCATGTGATCATATGAGAGAGGTTGAAATTAAAGAAATACAATCATCACTAAGCCTTTTTCCTAATACACCTCATGACCAGGAGTGGACCAAGGCCATATGCATTGGGGATGAATAAGAAAATCAACAAGCCATGCAACAACCAAGCACAGTGGAGGAAGTACCTAATGAAATGATTTTCCTTTTTACACAAAGCAATATCACAGGGGCAAGTATTGATGATGTTTTTCAGGATCCATTTGCAGCCTGTCTGCAAGCATAAAGTGGGCCTAGGCTCATTGATTTCTTCAATGGAAAGTGTATTGCCAAATGTTTCTTTGACATGCCTTTAAGTAGGAATTATCTCTGGTGCTTAAGGAAGCACATTTCAAATCTTCAAACAGTTGAAAAAATTATGAAATGGATTCATTGGTTGTTTCATGTAACTTGAATGCTTCATTTTTCCAATAATTAGAGTAGGTGTGTACAATAATCTTGTTGGACAAGCATCGTTTTCATCATTTTTTTCAGTTTCATTTTTCATTTGCATTTAGTTTTAGTTGAAGGTCACAGAACAAAGCAGATTGCAGAGGTTAAAGGTTGGGAGCAACCCTAGGATAAGGCACTGAAAATACAAGAGTTCTTAGAGGCTCACAGGGAGGACTCTATCCCCCATGGAGCCTATGTTAGCACAAGATTTGTTTATGCATCATCTTTGCATAAGTCCTTCATTATTCATTTTGGCAAATGAATATAATTTTTATGGGATATTTTATTTATTTTGGGGAAAATTAAAATTATATTGGATTATGCCCAATCTCCAAGTTCAATCATTAATCGACATCTCAAGACAACACTACCCAAAGACACAAGCCAATGCCAGCATATCGATCAATTTATACACAAAGCACCAAAAGAGAGACCATCATTCAAATTTAAGGTGCCAAGTGTCAAGAACAAGCATTGACAGCACTCTCACAAGGTTCCAAGCATCAAAAGCACCCACGGGAAGTGTTTACAGTTCTCGATGGTTGCTACAGTTATAAGTAATCGTTCTCCTTTTTTATCTTAATTATTTTGATGGATGGTGCTAAGAAATTTGTAGAGTTTTCACAGGATTTACGCTACCCAATTTCACGCACACACATAGGCAGGCGCTACCGAAATTTTGGCAGAGACCAAATTGTGCAAAATTATTTTGCAAGGACGCTTCTGCCAGTTTTGAGTGAATAACTTAAAACTTGGATTGTGAACAATTAAGAAGGTATTTTTGAAAAATGGAGGAGGTTTTTGTTCATCACATTCCAAATAACAAAAACCTCTCTTATTTTTTCGAAATGTGTTATGGTTTGAGAGATATTATACATAGAAGTGGCGCTACCAACTGTTTTACAGCAGCGCTACCGAATTTCCTGTAGCAGTCACAGTTTTGATATTCACCTTGTTGGGAGGTTGCCAATTGTCAAGGAGGATTCGAATGGATCCTCAAGGATCAGTTAGATGTCAAGTTACACTTGAACCTAGGATTTATCTCCATCAAATGCTTCATGCAATGAGGTGGAAACAATTTATTAATGACTTCCAACAAATTCCTGAAAATTAGCAGTTTGTTGGATTTTTGTCTCTTTGATTGTTGCCACCTATATCCAAGGCTTAGAATCCAATGGAGGAGATGTGATTCAACCTCCTATGTTTATTTGGATTCTATTTTCTATTTAATGAAGGAGATATCTCTTGGAGAATAGCGATTCATGAGCCAAGAGAGGCTAGAGAGAGTAGGGGCAGGCAGTTTTCCTGTGTGTGTTCATTTGTAAGCCTATGGGAATTTTATGATTATAAGCATTATTGTTATTGGAGACTCATGAGAGTTTTGATTTCAGATTGTAACCCTTTTGTTTATATTTCTTCTTATTTGAATATATTTTAGATTTGAGGATCAAAGGCTGTCAATGATTTATGGATCCCTAAGCAGCAGAGGATCTATTGTATTTTTCCCATCAGTCATTGTTTCTATTCAAGTATTTGTTGATTCATTAAATTGAGAGCATATTTGTTTAGTGAACATTCTACCTTATGTTTTCCTTCTTCATTATTCAACTTATCAGCATATAATCTTGTTTTCTATTGAGCATCTTTTGTGCCTTCGATGAGTAGGATGTTTGTGACTCCATTGCCCATTGGTGTAGCCTATTGATCTACCGTTTTCAGCCCTCTCTCTTTCTTTATCCATATTGTTGATCCACCTATTCAAAACCAAAATTATCTTTTACATTCTGATGGGTGTTGAGCTTACACTTTAGCAGTCAAAGTGTGACTTTCAGTGCTAACACACTCCAAGGAATCTTCTAGTGGAAAAACTAGTTCCCATTCTCAAACGAGAGGAAAGAAGAGGAAACATTCCAAGAGTCATGACCCTAAAGAATTCAATAAATCCAAACCAACCACCTTCGATGGAGAGATTAAGAAGGGGGAAGAAGCAGAAGTTTGGCTACTTGGTTTGAAGAAGTACTTCATATTCCATGACTACTCTGAAAACATAAAGGATTGAATAGCCATTTTCAACCTGAATGGGAAAGCTTCCATTTGGTGGGAGGACCTTATGAATGTGAAATGAGTCCATGAGATGGAATTGTCATGAAAACAATTTGAGAAATACTTCAAGAAGAAGTACCTGTCAAAAAATTACTTTGATGGGAAGACCAAGGAGTTCTATGAACTCAAGCTAGGAGAACTCACCATAGATGAGTATATCAACAAGGATGAAAAGGTAAATATGCAACGATTTATTAGTGGATTAACTCATTCCTACTGGGACATAATTTAATTTGATGAGCCAAATACCTTAGAATATACTATTCGAAAAGCAAGGTATTTCTATGAGCAATTCAAGAGTAAGACAGAACCCCATGAAGACTGGAAGAAGAAAAATAATTCGAGATACAAGGAGAAGGGGTTTAAACCCTCTATATTTAAGAACCCTAGTAAGAGATCGAGGATGAGCCTTCCTGCCAGAAGTGTGTATCAGCAAAATTTTCCATCCCATAGTGGAAATAAACCACTCAGAGAAGCTCCAAGTAATATTGATAACACGAAGAGAGAACCCTTGAAATGTTGGGTTTGTGGAGAGGAACATCTATTGAGGGACTTTCCACATAGGCAACAGAACAATGGGAGGGTCTACAACATCCAAGAGGTTACCACAGTCAATGATGTGGCTAGGAGCCTGCCACAAATTTATGCAGCCTTGGATAATAAACAAGCTTACCACCAAGATTCGGTGGTGGAGATGGAAGGTATGATTTTCAACCATCCTGTTTTCATTTTAATTGACCCTAGTTCTATTTTGAGTTATGTTTCCCCTCATACTATTGAGAAATGTAAATTGCAACAAGTTAAAAACGTTAAATCATGGTTGGTACAACTAACCACTGGACCAAAAGAAAAGTAACAGAAGTCATACCAGCATGCCAATTTGTCATGAGTGGGTTTCCCACCCAAGCGAACCTAAACATACTTCCTCTATAATCTTATGACCTCTTGATTGGCATGGTCTGGTTGGTTTCCCACAAAACCAAGTTGGACCGTTACAGTAAAACTTTGGAGTGTGAAAATGAAGAAGGAAGAAGGGTAACCCTACAAGGGATTCAAAATCTTGTCTCAATGAGACAAATATCAACCCTCCAAGTGAAGAAGTATTGCATAAAGTGATATCCCTTGTATGCAATACAAGTACTAAAATATGTTGAGAATGACAAACCCGGCCTAGAGGACCATCCCATATTGAGAGAATATAAATATGTATTCCCAGAAGAGTTGTCAGGTCTACCTCCAAGAAGGGATATTGATTTTTCAATAGAACTTGTACCAGGAGTGGTGCCAATGAATAGAACACCCTATAGGATGAGTACACCAGAGCTAGTTGAGCTCAAATTATAGTTGAAGGAGATGTGGGACAAAGGCTACGTTCGTCCTAGTGTGTCCCCATGGGGAGCACCAGCCTTGTTTGTGAAAAATAAAGATGGCACACTTAGATTATGCATAGATTATAGACGACTCAATAAGATGACCATCAATAATAAGTATCCCTTGCCAAGAATCGATGACTTGTTTGACCAATTAAGGGGTGCTACAATCTTCTCCAAGATTGACTTAAGGTCTGAATACCATCATGTCTGAATTAAAGATGAATACATCCACAAGATAGACTTTAGGACAAGATATGGCCACTATGAATTTGTGGTGGTGCCATTTGGGCTTACCAATACACCAGCCACTTTTATGTGCTTAATGAATAACGTATTCAGAAATTTATTGGATAGATTTGTGTTGGTTTTCATTGATGATATCCTAATCTATTCCAAGCTAGTACTCCAAGTGCTAAGAGAACATCACCTCTATGCTAAGCTTAGTAAGTGTGACTTTTTCCAGAAACAAATCCATTACTTAGGCCATCTTATTTTTTAGGAAGGAGTGGCAGTTGATATTGACAAGATTAAAGCCATCATGGATTGGCCTACCCCAAAGGATGTATCTGATATCAGATCCTTTATGGGCTTGGCAGGATACTATAGGAGATTCATAAAAGGATTCTCCAAGACTGATTTCCCAATCACCTCCATTCTGAAAAAGGGGGTTAAATTCATTTGGACATCAGAATGTGAGGACAAATTTCAAGAGATGAATTCCTTCTAACCAATGCGCCTATACTGAAGATTGTAGATCCAAACAAAGACTTCCTTGTGTGTACAGATGCCTACAAGGAAGGGATAAAAGGAGTCCTTATGCAAGAAGGACATGTGATTTGCTACGAATCCATAAAATTGAATGAGCATGAAGTCAATTATGTGACCCATGATATGGAATTGGCTGCCATAGTGCACGCTTTAAAAATGTGGAGGCATTACCTCTTAGATAGGATTTGTACTCATGAAAGACCATAGTGGATTGAGGTAATTGTTTTACCAACCAAAACTCAATGTGAGACAAGCTAGGTGGATGGCTCTCCTTAGTCAGTTTGATTTCGAAATCAAACATATCAAAGGAAAGGAGAATAGGGTGGTTGATGCCCTTAGTAGAAGTATGAAATTAGTTCAGTTGGCAGTTGTAAGCGCCAATGAATCAGACATCAAAGAGAGGGTCAAAACTGCACAAGAAACAGATGCATTTTTCAAGATTGTGACATCATACCTAAAGCAAGAGCCCACAGGGATGAAGTATGAAGGCTATTAGATTCTTAATGATGGCTTGTTGAATTATAAGGGAATATTGTATATTCCAAATTGTGACGACTTGAAGAGGTTCATAATGGATGAACTACATAAGAGACCATATACTGGTCATCCTGGTTATCAGAAAATTATCACGGCCACTAGGAAAATATTCTATTGGCCCGGACTGAAAAAATACATAGTTGATTACTTAGCTAAGTGTCTAGAATGTCAGCAAGTCAAGGTAGAGAACCGGCACCCAGCAGAGTTGTTGCAACCGCTACCAATTCCCGAATGGAAATGGGAAACCATCTCCATGGATTTCATCACAAAATTACCAAGATCAACCAAACAAAATGATGCCATCATGGTAGTTGTGGACAAACTGAGAAAAGTTTCTCACTTCATACCCATCAAGTAAACTTGCAAGGCAATAGATATTTCCAGCATCTTCATGAAGAGATATTCAGATTGCATGGCATGCCGAAGGAAATTATATCTGGAAAAGATACAAAGTTCACTTCAAACTTTTGGAAATATGTGTTTGTTGTTTTCGAAACAAAATTTCACTTTAGTATAGCCTATCACCCTCAAACTAATGGGCAGATAGATAGGTTAAACCAGGTATTAGAAGACATGTTGAGGATGCATGTAATGCATCGACCCAAGAAGTGGGAGGACTACCTACCATTTGTACAATTTGCCTACAACAATGACTATCAAAAGTCATTAAAAATGAGCCCTTTTGAAGCCCTCTATGGAAGGCAATGCAACATTCCAATCAGCTGGAACAACCCAGTAGACAGAGTTACAATAGGGTCATATATGCTAAAGGAAATGGAACAGCAAGTGATTCATATCAGGCAAAATTTGAAGATAGCCCTGGATGGACAAAAGAGTTATGCGGACCTGAAAAGGACTCCTATAGAGTTCAAAGTAGAGGATCATGTGTACCTCCGAGTTAGACCCAGGAAAATCTCTTTGAGGATGGGAGCTTGTGCCAAGTTGGCACCTTGGTATTTTGGACCCTTTGAAGTTTTGGATAGAGTGGGACCAGTAGCCTATCGGATATCACTCCCTCCCACAGTGAAAGCACATAATGTTTTCTATGTTTCTTTATTAAAGAAGTATGTACATGATTCTAATCATATTATTGACTGGTCTGTGATTCAGGTGGAACCCGAGAGAGAATTCCTACCAGAACTTCAATGCATAATAGACAGGAAGGAAACCCCACTCAAGAACAAAACCATTACACAGGTCAAGGTGCAGTGGAAACACTTTGGCCCAGATGAGGCTACATGGGAAATGGAGGATTCCATGAGACAGACATATCCATTTTTGTTTACTTTTGTACATATAGAGCACATCGATAGATAAAACATCGAGGACGATGTTCCTTTAAGGGGGAGGGGATTGTAATACCCATGTTTCCCCTAGTTTTTAAATATAAATATAACTGGCCAAGAGACTATGGCGGACTAAATATGTGTGAATGTTTCATTTGATGAACCTTTGTATAAAAGGGTCAATGTATGAATTTTTTGTTGTTAATAGAAATTTGATATGTGTTGCACAACTACTGAAAGGGGGAAGTTTTCCAAGATAGACCATGGATGGTATGAGAGATATGGTGAGGGAAACCAAGAATAGTTGTGATGACCCTCACCAAACCAATACCTACTGGGTGTAATTTCTCAACAGTCCTCTGACCCAGAAATGAATTACCAATCAGGCTGATAGTTGGAAGGCCATCCTCAAGAGTTAGTGAGGATATGGGGCAGGGTACCCATCTATCATGATTCTAGGTCTGACCACGAATTGGGATTCAAACCCACGCAACCTTGTTGAGGAAGGAAATAAAGGAGGTAATTCAGGGACAGAGACAGATCTGCAAGATAGCAGAGGAGAGAAAACACTCTCCCAAGAAGAGAAGAGAAGGATACTTCGACTCTGGAATTAAGAGGAAAATTTGAGTAGTAATATCATTTTGGCTTAAGGAAGCCATGGGCAGGGTTTGGCTACAAGTTGATAAAGAAGGTTGACAAGTGACTGAAAAAGTACTAGTGCAGACCTCCTTGCTTGGAGTAGAGAAAACCAGTTGTCAATTTCCTATGGGAGGAGGAGAGTAACCTTCGTCCGCGATTGTCGTGCAGAAAAGAGAAAGAATCTCTCTCAGAGCATCATGGTCTAGCTCAAGGGTGGCCAGTGGTAAATCCGATAGGAGTGTTTGTGCCTATGGTTGGGAGGAAACGGGCACCCCTTTCAACAGTTGCTACAAATTTCCAGTTCTGATAAGTATTTTCATACTCTATGTAAGATATTGGATGTGATGATGAGATCTATGTGTTTATGATTAAGTCTTTCAGTATTTTAACAGTTATTAGAAATTCTCTTTAGTTTCTATAAATTGTTATTTCTATATGATCTTTGATTTATCTCAGTTTAATTGTTAGAGATTCATGAGATGTGAGTCCGCGGGAGAGTCGGGATAGGAGTAACTAAAATTCCTAAGTCCTGCAGTCCTTTGAATTTGCCTTAGCAGGAATGTCAATTTCATCTATGTGGGAGAAGGGTGTTTCCCTTCAAACTAACCACCCATCTGACCAAGGGCTCGGGCCTGTGTCCTTAGCCCATTTGTTGCAAAAGGATTTGCGCCTAGCCTATAAGATTTCCCAAAGGACCCAAGTGACCAGGCCCTAGGAACCCTGCGCTAGTCCAAAAGAAGCTAGCTCTTTCGGCTTCGAGACTTGTGACTCCACAATCTTAGAAAAAAGTCAAAGGTCAAAGTTGGGAATTGATGAGGGTCATCGATCTAGGGATCTAGTGTATATCCCTCTTAGTCGTTAGATCGGACTTAGGAAGGGAAGTGTTATATGCTTCGACGAAGTCCTACTTCGGGTGAATAGGAGTGGTCTAGCGTCGAAAACTCTTGAATGTCGACGTCTCGGAGTAAATCGAGACCGTTGAAAACAAAGGGACATGTGTACACAAATCAAAGGTTATCCAGGAGTTCGAGTATTCAGTGATATAGGGATGCACAAGTTTCCCCGAAGTTCTACAATACGGAGTAAATCCTGGCCGTAGATGCTAGGTATATGTGGTGATAGATTTGGCATGGTCTGGAGGGAAATCCGGAAAATACACGTCGAACACATGAATGTCAAACTGTCGAAGTGACGTGGACTATCGATATTCAGATCCTTTGGGATCCCTCTCAATCGTTGATATAAGGAACCACCCTCGATTAACCAACTTCTTGAGAACGCGTCGTGGAGCAACATGTGGTCCTACTCGTCCACTTTCAAAGGTTGTCCATTGAACTAGGACCGTTGGATGAGTGGGTACGTGGAAAGCGATCCAGTATTCTGGAGGAACCTAGCCAAGGGTCTACAAAGTGTGAAAATTGTTGAAGTCGCGAACGCCAAAATAAATCTCGGTCGTTGGTAGGAAGAGCACGCATGGTGCCAAATCCGAGAGTTCGGAGACTTGGCTCTTCGAAGGATTTGCGTCAAGAGGAGTTGGTAAGATCCAAATCCTAGATTCGTGAAGTAACGAGGAATGTCGATCTATGGATCCACATGGATAAATCCCAACCATATGATGGGGGTTGACGTGTCTCACTAACATCATCCCAGGTGACGTGGAACCACAACCAAGGTTTCATGTGTCACCCGGATTTGGTCAATTCATAGACTCTTTGTGACTATTGAATCATGACAGATGTCACCCCCTAATGAGGACACGTGTCACCCCTTGACCCTCACCACGTGTCAACTTCTGGTTCGTGCCTGCCTGACCAACATGGTTGGTGACGTGTCTGAACCTCCGGGAGTCTGGATGATTTTGGGAGTTCGAAAGATTGAACGTAGTATAGTTGAGGATCGTACAATGAGGATAGTTTGTTATCGAACGATGAAATCCCAATGGTGATCGCCAATCGTTGAAACGTCGAAAACGTAGAACAAAGAACGCCAACTATCGACTGTTGAAACGTCGAAACATAGGATGTTCAATGCTAAACTCCGAACACCGATCGTCGAATGGCTAAGGCCACGTGGAGATATTTTGGGACTTCGGGGATTGGGAAAAAGGAGTGTATCATGCCGAACACGAAAGTCCCTTTTTAACCATAGGATCTTGGCGGAGGACGTGGACCGTTGATTCCCTCTTATATTCGACGATCTGGGAATTTGACAACATCGTTGGAACTCCCAAAGTTTGGGAGTCCCAAAGTGTCAAAACCTTTGCTAAGCAGACTCTTAGCTCCCAGTTTTCAGCCCGAGGTCACGAGGAGGAACCCACTAGCTGGTTTAAGCACATAGTGGGAGATGTAAACTTCGGAGGAGTAGAATAAGATTGTTCTGCTTAGTAAGGGACTGAAAATTAACCAAAGAAAAGTGAACATTTGATGCCCCATCCCTAGAAATGGTATTTATGGGTTGGGTGTGTTACACCATGCCATTCCTTGCATTTCCTTACCATGCCATGTCATGGCTTTCCTTGCCAATCCATGCCTTGCCTTTCCATGTCATACCATGCCATGCCTTGCATTGCCTTGCCTTGCCTTGCCTTGCCATGCCATGCCATGCCTTACCATGCCATGCCATGTCATTCCATGCCTTGGATTTGCATGTCATGCATTGCCTTGCCTTCACCTGCCATGTCATGTCATGCCATACCTTGTCATGCCATGCCTTTCCTTTTCATGACATGCCATACCTTGTCATTCCATGCATTTCCTTGTCATGTCATGCCATTTCATGCCTTGTATTACCTTCACTTTCCATGCCATGCCTTGCCTTTCCTTGCCAACTTTTGCCTTGTATTGCCATGCCATGACCTACCATGCCATGCCTTCCCTTACCTTGCCATGCCATGCCATGCATTTCCTTGTTTCACCATATCATACCTTACCTTGCCTTGCCAAGCCATGTCATTTCATACTTTCCCTTGCCATGTCTTTCCTTTCCTTGCCTTTCCAAGCCATGCCTTGCCTTTCCATGCCTTGCCATGACATGCCTTGCCTTTCCATGCCATGTCATGCCATGCCATGTATTTCCTTTCCATGGCATTCCTTGCCTTTCCATGCCATGTCTTTCTCCGTGCATGCCATGCCAAAGTATCCACAACATAATTCTGAACTAGTATCCACATGCCAAAGTTCCACATTTCAATTTTCATGTTTAAAAAAATCAAAAAACTATCATCATCATAAACACATAACAATAAAAATGATATCCCGCAATACATAAATAGATCCAAATGTATACATATGAAATGTCTATATGATTCTAACTAAACCCAACAAATACTAAGCAAAAAATCACTAAGATAAGTAAAAATCAAAGTTCTAACCTTCTAAGGCCAAAATATAGGTTGCTACATTTACAAATCCCTAGAGCACAACTATGATCTAAAATAGACTAACCCCTCCTTGCAAGTCTTTCCATGTAGCTTCCCATTTTAACCTATACAACAATAATTATATATCTTTCCATAACATTATGCAAGGAAAACTTCAAATCAAAAAGTGGATTACAATGAAACAAGAATCACAAAAAAAGGAACATTTATCATCCCAAGAAATAAAAAACATTTTTTTCTAGGGACATATGACATAACTTTATATCAAAAAATTCCTTTCCATCCAACGAAGTGATTTTTCCTTGTCATGTATTTCATTTCCATGACATTCCATGTCATGTCTTTCCTTTCCTTTCCTTTCCATGCCATGCGTTGCCTTGCCATGCCTTGCCTTGCCTTTCCATGCCATGCCATGCCTTTCCTTTCCAATCCATTCCTTGCCTTGTCATGCCATGCCATTCCATGCAATGCATTTCCTTGTCTTTCCATGCCATGACATTCCATGTCATGCATTGCCATGCCATGCCCTGCCCTGCCATGCCATGCCATGCCTTGTCATGTCTTTCCTTTCCATGCCTTTCCTTGTCATGCCATGCCATTCCATGCCTTGCCTTGCCTTTCCATTTCATGCCTTTCATTACCTTGCCTTGACATGACATGCATTTCCTTTCCATGCCATGCCATGTCTTGCCTTTCCATGCTAAGCCTTTCCTTTCCTTCACTTTCCTTGCCTTCACTTGTCATGTTGTGCCATGACATGCCTTGCCTTCCCATGCCATGCCATGCCTTTCATTTCCTTCACTTCTCATGTCATGCCTTGCATTTCCTTTCATTTACATGCAATGCTATGCCATGTCATGCCTTGCCAAGCCATATCTTTCCTTTCCATGCCATGCCTTGCCAAGCCATATCTTGCCTTTCCATGCCATGCCATGCCATTCCTTACCATGCCTTGTCTTGAAATTTCATGTCATGTCTATCCATGCCATGCCATGCCATGTCTTTCCTTGCCTTTCCATGGCATGTCTTGCATTGCCTTGCCATGCCTTGCCTTTGCTTTCCTTGCTTTGATTTTCCAAGCCATGTCTTTTCACGCCATACATTGTATTGTCTTGCCTTTCCATGTCATGCCTTGCTTTGCCATGTCATACCATGAAATTTCTTTCCTTTTCATGTCTTTCCTTGCCTTGCCAATCCATGCCTTTCCTTTTCATGCCATGCCTTTCCTTTCCATGACATGCCATGGTATGCCTTTCCTCGCCATGAATTTTCTTGCCTTGCCTTGCCTTGCCAAGACATGCCTTGCCTTTCCATGCCATGATATTCCATGCCTTGCCTTTCCATGCCATGACATGTCATGCCTTGCATTCCCTCCACTTGTCATGTCATGCCATTCCTTGCCTTGCCATGACATGCCTTGCATTGCCTTGCCTTGCCTTTCCATGCCTTGCCTTTCCATGCCTTGCCTGCAAAGTTTTTATTGCCACACATTATTGTACAAGTGTTTTAGAGATGTCCCTACCCTTTCAACCCTTCTTGTCTAGGATATTCAAAAGTTGAAATCTCCAATGAAAACTAAAGAGATGTAATAAACATTTGTACAAATTATGACTCTCAAAAGTGGTTGATACAAATCCCACCAATTTGGTTATATACGTTTCATTTGGTAGCTTAAATCATGTAACTAAAGCTCAAGTGGAATACCTAATAATGAGTTTTAAGGACAATGGGTGACCATTCCTCTTGGATCTTCATCCAAATATATTGCACACCTCCTTTATATAATTATTATATTTAAAAAAAACATGTGCAAGTATTAATCTTTGCAAGTTTATTTCCTCTGGATTATCATGGAACACTAAGTTTGTCTCATGCATGTACATTCAATTGATTTGTTGTACACGAATTGTATTTACATGTATGGCATTCATATTGTAAACTTGATTTACATCCCATAAAAAGAGAGTCCATTCTAATATAGCAAGTGATTATGATGCAACAAAGGGGTGGGTGAATCATATTGTTCACCAATTTTATCTAGCCACCCAAGTCAAATACATTGCAATGGGTAATAGAGCAATAGAGTTTTGTCAGTGGAAAATCACTATTGTGCAATGGGTAATAGAATTTTGTCAATGAAAAATCATCAATTTCTTCACTATATTGTTTCCATTACCATGAGAAACATTTGAAACACAATCTGAAGTTCCAATCTGCACAACTATATAAATGTTTCCAACACCCATGTCATGTTTGTTTAGGATAATTCTTATCCTCCATCTCAGTGAGACTTTGCTAATTGGAATTGAAGAGCAACATGAGCATTGTGCTTAACCTTTCAATAGAGAATGGGTCTACTTTCATGACAGGTGTGTGTATCCTTACTTTAGTTAGATTTACCACAAGGAAAAAATATCCTTAGACAATGCTATGTTTAGATCCTTGGATCGAATCACAAAGGTCAACTTTACAAAATATTGTTTGAGGTGCTCATCAATTCTTTGATTATGACCCTAGAGAGATTAACACATGTCAACATACCCATTGTCATAACTGAGAGGGGATGGCCTTTGACTGGTAGTGAAGCAAATCCCAACATACTTTTCACCATAAATTGTGTTTCATGTTTTTTTTGTTTTGCTTGGTGAAGGAAATGGAGTAAGTTAATTGTCTCACAAACTGGTTCTTTTTTTAATCACAAATTTGATAAGAATCTAGTAGGAATTTTAGGTATGAGCAAAGTTCCACCATAATTCAAGTTCCATACATGGTGGAACAATGCCCCTAAGGGTTTTGTCCTAATTTGAATTGACCTAAATTGTTTAAAAGTCAATCAAAGTTCCAAATGGATAGGAACTCCAACTTTTTGCATTGTCAAATTCCAACAAACAAACAAAAAGTTTGTCACAAGATTAGATGAATCCCAAAGAAAATTTGTTAATATTACAAAATTGTCAAACAAAAGAAATATAATTTCACACATTCACAAAATCCTATTCTTCAAGTACTACGAATCCGATAATTTTATAATATATTTTATAAAAATAATAAAATAAATTAATGTGTGAAAATTTGAATCTAACAAACCATATTTAACCTTTGATAAATTATCTATATTTAAAAATCTCCCAAAAAGAAAAATCTTYTRAATTACTTAAGCCTAGSAATTCACTACAAACTCTTGAACCCAAAGMATCCTTACACTCAAAGGAARAAGAAAATACTATTCATGACAAAGCTTTGAGATAGAGGTTACATAATCATTCAATAATTTCTAAAACACTATATCATTTATAAGCTCTTCATAAACCCAAAGATTTGGTAATTTGGAAATCAAGATATAATATTATACAAAAGGATGATAATTGGATTTTAATTTTTTGGTTATATTTCTAAATTGTGAAATACAAWTTTTTTTTAAAGACTGAAACCTTTATCATAAAAACAATATTTATTATTTGTTATTATTTAGTAAATGTGTACATAAATTTATTAACCTAAAATTTTATTTTATAAATTTATTTAAAAGAGTTTGTGAGCATCTTAATTCATTCCATTACAACACTCCATACTTATACTTATTAGAGAACACATTATTAAATGTTTTGTAAGATTACTGAACAACACTGTAAATCCATGTTAAAATTAGATTTGGATACAAACGCCAAAATGTCTATCGAGTACACTATGAAATAAGTTATCTGTGAGTAACAAATGGTCGCCTAGGAGGTTTTAGGGTTTCAGGTCCCCACTAAAGAGTGCATCATTTCTCGTCCACTCGACTGGGTTTGAATTGATCGACCCTATCACGATCTCCCTGCTGGGATGATTTTGTTATGTTTTCTATTCATCCATTGGTAGGGGTTGTACATGTCATATGAAGACATGGAAACTATGTTAGATCTATATTGGGAAGTGGAGGACAAGCTATGGCCCAGGGAGGGGATTTTTCTCTCTGACGATACATATTGGTTCATGTACCAGTGTTAATGTGCACTTGCACGGGAGGGACACGCGGAGACTAGGAAGGTTACAATTGATCTCTTGGGTGATAGTAGTATGGGATTGCCTCAGGAAACAACCGTGAGATATGAGGGAGGTCACATGATTACCTCGGGGAACCACTCGGGGCAGATGGATGACAAAAATGTTGTCGCAAGGAGTGACAAGCGATTTGTACTTTGTCAAAATTCGGAAGGAAATGGTTTCATGGGCATTGGGCCTGGGGGTTTAGGAGTGAAGATATCAGAGGTGGTGGTGCGGGTAGGAATAAAACTAGAGGAGTGACAGCTAAATCAAACTGGCTAGATAAATGTTGGAAAGTGAGAAGCAAGAAACCTATATACATGATGGGGAAGGATGCCCCTTTGGAAAGGGTGGTAGGTTTTGCGTCTAAATCCCTAGTTGGGAAGTTCTATTACACAAAGATGAAGAAAACACAACTAGTGATGTGGATTCGGGAATTTTGGAAGCCACGGGTTGGATATTGTCCTCGGTATAGCCTTATGCCCAACCATTGGATTGTTTTCCACTTTCTTTCGAAAGAAAACCTGCTAAAAATTATGGGGGTCCCATGGATTAGGAAGGGGTGTTCTTATGCTTAAAATGTGGATGCCTAATTTCAACCCATTTTCAGAAACTTTCTTGAAGAGGCATGTATGGATGCTCCTCCCTGACTTCCCTATTGACCTTTGGGTGACAAGGGTGTTTGTAGACATTGCAAACACAGTGGGGAAATTTGTGTTCTTCGATGAATAGGCCCTAAGGTGAAATGATAAAAGGTTGGATTGTATTTTGGTTGAAATGGATATGGAGCTTGGTTTGCTAGAGGAGACTGAAATCATAACAAAAGAAAAATAATTTCATCAGACCTTGGATTTCTAGCGTGAATTGTTTTGTTGCCATGCCTGTCGACAGACGAGTCATTTAAATGTTAATTTCCCTTCTTTGGTGAAGGAATGTTGGTTTATCTCTCTCTCCTCCTACCTCTTGGGCTGACCCGGGTTCATATCTAAAGAATCTTCCAATAAAGCCCTCTAAAACTATCATCCCTCCTGGTAAACTAGAAGGAAACACAACACACATAGTGTACTTCGCAGTCTCGCCCGAGATAGTTCTATGGGTGAATGCAATGCTCAAGTACTTCCAATCTAGGAATGAGTGGGGATCTGGGATTGTACTTTGTGATCTTCATTTATTTCATCTATTGTCCATCTATATTAAACACTATGTCGTTCTTTCTTCGTGCATGTAAATCAATAGATCTAATTATCTCATCAATAGATTCATCTAATATTTAATCATTAACAACAAATACATAAACCATAAGAAATTCACATAACACATGATCTATCGTGGTTCACCCCCTCCTGGGATATGTCCACAAAGATTTGGCAGCTTAGGCTCTTTTATTATGGTTTTGTAATATATGGCGCCTTGCACACTACAGTATTTGATCTTACAATCTCAAAAGGCTCCAAGATCGTTGTGAGACTTACTAGATCGCACCAGGATCCTCAGCCTGTGATCTAACCCTTGGGATCGAGCTGCTTGACTCTCCTACAGCTCAACAGCTTATAGAATTTGTTTCAGATCTTACAATAGTTTCCTTCTTTGAACATTATAAAAACTTTTCTACACTTCTCTCTCCTCTTCCCTATACCTCCTAGGTACTTATATATACTAATTCTCATCTCATCAGTTGTTACATTCTTTTACAAAAAGCCTAACCCTAATGTGGTTAGGTTTCCATGCATGCATGCCTTGCATGCTTTCCTCACACGTGTTGCTTTTCCTTCCAACTATACTTTTCTCATTCAAGGTTTTTCCCTCAAAAACAACATCTCCTCAAAATAGGTCTGCTCCCAACATGCCCCCAACACTGACATGTGTCTCATCCCGAACCACCTACGCATTTCACACTCCCTCAACGTCCTCTATTAGGCTGTGGAACTTGTGTGTAAGTTCCCTTCCTTTGGCTTGGACCTGCGTGGATTTTTATATTAGCGCCTCTAGTGCTTGTGTTGTGACCTCCTCTTGTATGTTTGTTGCGAACTCTGCCTGTTCTTGCACCATGTTCTTCTTTTCCTCCTCTAATTGCGCAATAATCTCTACTGCTAGCTCTTGGAGAGGTTCCATCTGGGCATGTTTTTCGTGGTTTTGCGTCTGCGCAGCTTTTAGCTCTGCCTGTAGCTTTTTTATATCCTGCATCCCTTTCAGCTGCTCAATGATTCTCATTGTCTTATGCTTCTACTTAAGGTCTTGGATTGCTATGCTTATTCTCTCATCTTCATGGTCCCACTGTTGGACCTTCTCATCTTCCTCCAACACTGTCCAAAGCTACGCTACTTTGTCAAAAAATTATGATGTTGTATTGACTTGTTTCTCGATCTCTTCTAGTTGCAGTGCATCTTCTGTTGGTCTCTACTCTCAGACCTAAGTCGGGGTCATGGGATTGATCTTCTCTTTTATCTCCTCAATCTCTTGCCTGCATTGGTCAATTTTCTACATGATGAGTTTGATCTTCTCCTCTATGCTACTCTTTGTTGTCTGTGCGATGTTCAGTATTCGGTTATATGTTGCATTCAATCCCTGCTCTAGCTTATCTGCGCATTCCTTTTCTTCTTTGGTTTTGAGCTTGACCTGCTCGACCACCGATTCTAATGCTTCCTTTCCATTCTTCGTATGTTGCAACTTCGTTGCATATGTTTGTGCGTGCAACTACACCTCTTGCGCGACACTGACTTGAAGCTTGTACAGTGCCTTGGTTGGTATCCTTTCCTATACCAACTCTACTTGCGCCAGATCCTTCAGTGGTGTCTGGGCTATCCTTTCATCTATCTCCAACATGTTGGGTGTTACTGTGAAGGTCGGGATCGCCTACACTATAGTTTGGATGGTATCCTATTCGTTCGGCATGACCCTTGCCTCTACTTCTTTTCCTGTTGGGAATGACTCTATCCGTCTTCTAGGTCAGTGCGCTCCTCTGATCTATTCTAAGACCTGCCTTATATCATCCAACCCATCCTAAATTTGGCCTCTTTGGTGTTTTGCATCTTCGAACTCCTCATCTGTGCGTTCTTGCACTTTTTTGGCCATGAGGTCGGTGTCGTCCTCGATGATCGTATATTCTAGTGGTTTCTTATGTGCCTTGGCCTTCTTGTGCGAACCCCTTGTATGTATGCTTGGCCTCTTGGGTTGCGCTATTTTCTGCAGGGTGGTTGTCGAGGAGGTTTCTTGTGTTGTTGCATCCCCCATTCCTTGTTCTCTTACTGCTGGGGTAATGTCCCTTTTTCCCACCTACGCATATTTCTTTGGTGCACTCCACTTCTTCTACATCGTCGACTTCTAAGTTGGTTTCATATTTTTAGGTGCAGCTTTGTCTCCTGCAGGTGTCTTGGTTAACCCGGCGTCTACTTCCGTACCCTAAGGTACTTCTTGGGTTAAGAATGGAATCCTCCAATCATCATGCCAATCTCTCATGGACATTTCTATGTCTTCTTCTATGACGTAGTACCTTAATTGTAGCCACTCCTTGCCCAGATCCCTACGCGCTTGGATCCACATATTGTGCCTTGACGCTTTGAAGTTGGCTATGTCCTCGAATTGCGCAACCACGTCTGGAGTAATTCTCAAAGAGTTCGCAATGCTCTCTTGTATTTCATTGAAGTACCTGGAAAATGTGCCTACGTTGGCAGTTCTATACTTTGGGTCTGAATTTCTCCCTAGTGATGTGTATTGTGTTGCGCGACAACGACCTATGCACTCACAAAAATGAGATTATGTGGGATCCTTCCACCCAATTAATGCGATCAAAATGATCAACCATGAGTAGTGGAACTCTATTCCGAAGTCCTGCGCATCTTGGTAGTCATAGAGGAACATGTTCAATAAGTATGAGGCCCAGTTGAGAAGATTTCCACTGGCACACTCATTACAACTGTGATGACCCCGACAGGGAATTCCTCCTTGCGGCATTTTTAGAGCATCTTGCGAACCATGAGTTTGGTAGCCATCCTCATCGTTGCGTCGTTGATCCTCTTTATCATGATTTCGCGTGAGCCCCTCTCTGTGTCGTATGTTTTCTTCATCTCCTCGGCAAGGGATTTCTCCTTAGTTTTGTCATCAAGGCACTGTGCGGGACTCTCGCCCATAGTTGGCACACTTATGATAAAGACAATGAGTTCTACATCTATTGACACAAGCTCCTCCAGCCATAAGATTCCTCCATGAAGGACATCCATCAACTTCTTGACGTAGTTGTTTTCCACTTTTCCCCTACCAAAGTGGGGAATTTCTAGTAGATTCAAAATGGCCGAGTTGGCCAAGCCGGATACCCATTGTTTCGGTTGTAAAATTGGGTCGCCAAAAGCGCTTGTACCTGTGCTATCAAGATACACTTATTGCACAAACTCTGGGAATTTTCCAGCATCGACCACATCGTGGTCCAAGTACCGCAATATTTCCACGCATCCTAGCAGGTTAGGCGTGACCTGCACCCCCTCGAGAATGTGTCGTAGGATTATTGTTGCATTAGGATGTTGGCGTGGTGATCATGCCATGGGTTGGTTTCCCTTCCTTCTTGGTGGCTCACTTGAGTTCCCAACCTCCATATGTCTCTTCTTAGCACCGGACTCAAGTTGGCCAATAATATCTTCCACTAGACCCTCCTACTGTTGCGCAGACCCTGCTCTGTGTGGTTGTCTCGGAGCGACAACTTTTGTTTGTACCATGGTCGCCCCAATTCCTCTATGGGCTCCTTCGGCCCTCGCAGGTCTCTGTGGGTTGCCTGTGTATTTGGCCTGGCAACCCTTCACACTTTCCTGCAGATTGATGTCCATGTCAGTTGTTGTTCGGGCTCATATTTCATCCTCCACCGGTGTATGGTTGGTTGGGAACTCCCACTGAGTCCCCTTTTCTATTGCGCGTTGTATTTTTATTTTTTTTACTTCTACTATAATCTACTATGTACATATTTTCTTATTGTGTTGTAACCTTTCAAGTGCTAGGAGGTCGATTGTCCATGTACAATTTCAGTCGACTCCCATTAATCATTCCTTTCATCTATGCTCCTATGAGATCCTTTAGTTGTATAGCTCCCCCATCTGTGACAGTATTTACTTCATAGGGCCCTAGCCAATGCATTCTAAACTTTCCAAGATGTTGCAAAAACTTATTGTCATAGAGTAAGACTAGGTCTCCTTCCTTGAAATCCTTCCCCTTGATATGTTTGTCATGCCAAGCTTTATCTCTTGATTTATATACCTCCTAATGAAATCCTACTAGAATCCTATCCTCCTCCATTCCTATGAGTTGGTTTAGCCTTTCTTTTACTACGCCTTGTTCTGTCATGTTGGTAATTGTTGCGATGCGTAGACTAGGTACCAGAAATTCTAATGGTACTATTGCTTCTTATCGATACACCAACTTGAATGGTGTATGTCCTGTCAAATTTTTGCATGTACTCATGTATGCCCATAATACTGTTGGTATCTTCAAATCCCAATCATCCCTATTGACATTGAAAATCTTAGTTAGGGCATTCTCTAGGATCTTGTTGAAGGCTTCCATTGTTCCATTTGCTTGAGGATGGTATGGTGTACTCTTCTGATGATAGACTTTAAACTCCTCAGTTATAGCCTTGATAGTACTATTGATAAAGTGAGTTCCTTGATCACTCATAAAAATCCTTGGAAAACCAAATCTAGTGATCACTTGCTCAAACAAGAAGTGTGATGTTGTCTATGTGCTACAATCTTTAACTGGTGTTGTTTCTGCCCATCTTGTTAAGTATTTTGTCGCGGTAATGATATACCTTGCTCCTAACCTCTTTTCTAGTGGGTTAACTGGTCCCACAAAGTCTATTTCCCATTTTTCTAATACTTGCAAGGTTACTTGTGTTCTTAGGGGCATCTCATCCCTTCTGTTAGGTTTACCAACCCTCTGACAGACATCACATCTATGGCAATAGTCCCTATCATCTCTATGAATTGTTGGCCACCATAGGCCTGCGTGCAATACCTTCTGCGTGATGGCTTTCCCTGCATAATTTCCTCCATCTATTCTCTCATGAGCTTCTTCCAAAATCATATCCCTTTCGTTTTCTAGTATGCATCTTCTCAAAATGTTGTCGACGCTCATATTATATAAATTCCATGCAATTAGTTGATTGTCTGCAGGCCTGACTACCAGATTTTTCTTTTGCGTGGTGTTAAACTCTTGTGGAACAATCCATGTACTCAAGTATTCAATGATGTCAGCAAAATATTCATCAGATATTTGTATTGAAAACAACTGCGCATCAGGGAATTTATCCTCTAAATTTGTAGGTTCCTCTCCATTGGTGACTCTTGACAAGTGATCAGCTCCTGCATTCAGCTTCCCTGGTTTAATTATCACTTAAAAATCAAATTCCTGTAATAATAGTAGCCATCTACAGATCCTCCCCCCCCCCAACACTTTCTTGTTGACTAGGTATTTGAGGGTTGAATGATCTATGAACATCTTCAAGTGTTTATCCAGTAAGTAATGTCTAAAGTTCTAAAGTGCATAGACCATAGCTAGGCCTTCTCTTTATGTAGTATTGTAGTTCTTCTTTGATTCTGACAGTTTTTTGCTAGCAAATGCTATAGGATGATCCAATTCCCCTGCTCTTGGCTGCACCAAAATGGCTCCAAGTGTTATCGTTGATGCATCTACATGCACATGGAATGTCTTTTCCCAATCTGGGAATACTAGAATCGGTGTTGTGACCATTTTTTCCTTTAGGGTGTCCAAACCTTGTTGATAGTCCTCATCCACTGAAATTTAGTATCTTTCTTTAACAGTTCCTCCATTGGTGCAATGATCTGTGCATATCCTTTTATAAACTTTCTGTAGTAGCATGTATGTCCCAATGTTTCTCTCAACTGACGCACCCATTTTGGTGGTGGTAAATTGACAATTACTACAATATTGGTCGGATCTACTATAAATCCTTGTTTGCACACTATGTGTCCCAACAATATTCCAAAAGGTGTCTCAAATATGCACTTCTTGATATTCAATGATATCTGACACTGCCTGCATCTTTCCAACATTAGCCTTAACACTTCCACGTGGTCTTTTAACATGCTATACACGGTCCAATCATCCAGATACACTTTTGAGAACTGATGTATAAACTCCTTAAAAGCATCTATTACTACCCTTGAGAATATGGTCGGTGCATTCTTCAACCCAAAAGACATGACTTTGTACTGGTAGGATCCCCATTCTATGGAAAACGTGGTCGTGTGCCTTTCTTCTGGGGCTATCTTAATCTAATGGTAACCTAAGAATCCATCTGTAAATGAGTATGTTTCATGGCCTCCTACATTCTCTAAGATCTCATCTGTGAAAGGGGTAGGAAAAGGATCGTGTAAGCAAGCAAGTTTTCTCAATTCTACACAAATCCTTATCCCCCCTTGTTTCTTTTCTTGTACTACCATAGGGCTTATCCATTCATATTCCTCCACTGGTTCTATGGTTCCATCTTCAAACATTTTTCCAATTTCTTCTTTCACTTTCTGCTTATATATTGGATTCAGTCTATACGGTTGTTGTCTGACAGATCTAGCCTCAGGTTTGAGAGGTATCTTCATCTCTCCTATCTCTCCTGCTATTCCTTTCATCTCTGTAAACATGGTTGGGAATAGGTAAATGTACTCGTGCACTGACTATGTTATCCTCTCCATTGTTTGTTCATCCCAATAGTCTCCAATGTTGGCCATTTTGGGATTATCAGTTGTCCCAATGTTGACTTTCTTCACCTTGATTGGCACAGCAAAAAATTATGATTCCAGAGATGTACCTTCGATCTCTCTTTCACCTTGAACTTATGTAATATGGATGTTGTGTGGGTCATCTTCATCTGGTGCTTCTTCTTCCACACGATAGCATGACAGTAGTTCCTTAATTGTTTGTTTGTTCTGTTGTTGATACTCTATTATAAGGTCAACCTCTGGTTCATCAACAAATATCACTCCTCTTATCCCTTTGAGTGCTAAATCCATGTTGGGGTTCTCATGTTCAAATGAGAAAGTGACTATAAAATTTTGTTGTAATGTTGTCCATTCTACAGTGGCTCTGCACAGTTCCTGGTCTACATACCGGTTTGCTAGAATTCCTTCCAATGTGTGGATGAAGTGATGAGGCCATTCATGTGGTGGTGTCATATTCCATAGTGTTTTGCACTTCTCCAAGTGTTTTATTGGTTTCCCCTTTCCATCATATTGTTGCATCTCATTGCTTCCCTGCTCTGCACCGAATCTAATGCACAGTAGTCTCTTACATTGGTACCAGTCCTTGACTATTTCTTTGTGTGCACCCCACCATATTGCAGGTGTTGCCTTGAGTGCGATGTCTAGGGATAAGAGCCTTTGATTCTCTAACACTTCATCTTTGTATCTTGTTAGGAATTCTTCTAACTCATGCACCCCATGAAAACTGGGAGGTTCTCTTATCTCTGTACCCACCCATCTTACTACGCGGTTTATTCTTGCGCACCTTCTTGTGGATACTTCATGTAATATTTGTTGTCGATTCTCCAAGCCTGTATTTGAGTCAGAAACACATGATGTGATGCTCCTCCATATGAGTACTCCATATGTAGTTGGGTTGACATAATCTTCTTCACATGCGGTGATTCTGTATAACTCGTTGGTTTCCTCCATATCTAAGCAAGTGGGTTCTACAAACCTTTCTCCTTCTGATGGATCTAATGGCGCAATGAATCTGTATTCTCCTGATTCAAATGTCATATTCCTTGTCTTCAATTTGATTATGTCCTGGTTATCAAATTCCCAATCCAACCCAAGCAATGTTGGATAAGGTGTTGTGCCATCTACTATTTCTATTACTTCAAAATTCGCCTTAGTGCGCACTCCATCTAGATCTACTGTCATACCCTTAAGCCTTCCAATTGGTAGAAATCTGTGTTGGTTTTATAGCTTCAATTGGACAGGTGAATAGCCTAGTGTGGGTTCTCCCATACACTACCATGTCTTCTTGGGTAACACATTTACCTTGGAGCCTAAATCTAGTATGATATCCCCCATGATGAAATCCCCAATGTTAGCATTTAGTCTGAAATCCCTGCTTGTCCTCCTTCTTGTATGTAGGTGATTGACTGTTTTCTATTCTAACTTTCCCTCTACTTCTGTGTTACATCTTTCTAACATGTTTTTCAAAACTTTAACAGATGATGGATCATTCATTAGCTTAACACATGATTGCCGAAACGTCTTTATGGTACTTACTTGTGTTATAGGTGGTACTTCACTGGTGTGATCCATCGATAAGGGAATATCATACATTGGTATGTTCTGAGCATGTTGCACGGTTGATGTACATGCAACATCTTGCTTGAGGAACTCCTGCCTTGCTTCCTTGAATATTTATGTTTCTTTCCCCGCATCAAATTTTCCCTATGGTTTCGTATGCTTCTTCACCCATTGGTGTTGTGGTGGGTTCTCTCTTATTACGACATCTTTTGTCTTAGCTCATCCATGCATAACTATGTTGATATTTCTTCCATCATCCCTCACCTCCACAGAAATCCACTGAACATTCTGATTGTTTTGATTCCACTTTTCTTGAATCTTCCCCAAAAGTGTTGGGAATTCCTTTGTATCATGGTTTGTTGTGCAACAATACATGCATGTCGCAAGTGGAAGTGGACATTCCCTTGCATAGTGTCCTAGATTTTGGCAGTTATGGAATACTACTCTACCTCTTCCTCTTCCAAATCCTCTTTTACCTTGTCCTCCACCTTTGTATCCAGTTCAGTCTCCTCGCAGTGCATTGTACTGAGGCACTTGATTATACTGTGAGGGGTTATACTGTGGTTGTGCGTTATTATACTGGGGATGTGCAGTGTTATACTATTGTTGTGAAGTGCTGCATGGAGGTGGTACTTGGTTGAACTAAAGTGAAACTTGTGTTGTTATCACTTCTTCATTCACCTTATAGGTATCTGACGTTCTCTCCCTCATCAGATCCATTGTTCTACAGTCTTTGTCATCATGACCCACTGACTTGCAAAAGTTGCAATATGAACTCTTGGGTATTGTCTGATACTTGTGCATCATTGGACAGTGATATGAATCATGTCCATGTGTTTTACAGATCTCACACCATGGTCCTATTGTTGGAAAAGGGTTTGGTATCCCTATTTCCATGTACTGCACAAATGTTGGGCACTCATTCTTGTGGTGTCCTTCCGTCCTACATGTGGTACACCAAACAACTTCTCTTTTATCTTTGCCCCTATTATGGTTTAGTTCAAATGTGAGGTTCTTAAAATTCTCCTTCATCTCCTCTATTGTTGGATCTGTCTTCTGGTACTGTTTCTCCTCGAGTTGTAGGGTTTCCTATAGATCCTTTGCCTGAGTTTGAAACTTTTGTTGCCTCAAAGGGTATTTCAAATGTGGTAATAGTGAGTTCACAAAGAGATGTTGATGTTGCATGTCAGTCATGACATATTTCAATTTACCCTTCAACCATTTGAATCTCTGATCAATCTCCCAAACAGACTCTCTCAGTTTCTATCTGATCAAAATCATCTCATTCATGTACTAATCTTCTGAGCTAGGTTTCTGAAATTCATTTATCAGTAGCTTCTTGACATCTGCAATCATCCTTGTTGTTCCTGATGGACTGTTTATAGCTAAGCTCATGTACCAATCCAGTGTGCAGTCTCTTAGCGTGATAGCTAACTGTGCAAGTTTTGTATCCTCATCTGTGATATGCTTTGCTTCCCATATCTTCTCACGGATAAACAAGTGTTTTTACGGATCCTCTTATACCTCTCCCTTGAATTTGGGTAACCTGATGGTGGGATCATGTCCTGCCATCTTGAACGGTGATGAACTATGACCTTCGCGCGATGTAGATACTTGACTACTACTTCTTCCATTGTCTCCTCTAGTTGTTGCTCCTTGGTTGGGTGCACTTCCTGATGTCTTTCTTCCACTAAAATTCGGTTGCCTGAATGATGGTGTTCTTTCTGATGTATTAGTCGCACATGGGTTTATGGGTTCCACACTGACACTGACATGSATAAGATTTTTGCCTCATGTTCCTGCCCTTGGGCCTCTCATCTTCCTTTCATACGTGCGCATGATTTCCTCAATCTGCTCCATAGCCTGGAGATCCTTTACCTCTTCTTCATCACTTGCCAAGCCCTCTYTGTCTGATATGGATCTCTTCTTATTATTCATCTTATATTGGTAGGGTACTCCACTACGTGTTTTTACAGCTATTGTCATGATCTACTTGATCTGATCTTCCTCCATCATGACTGGGTCCAAGGCCTCCTCCTTCTTTCCTTTATACATCTCTTCTTACATTTCTCCAGATCTTGTCAGTGCTTCCCCCCTTCCCCCATGCACAAGGGGAAGTTTAGATGTCTGACTCCATATTCATTACACCTTTGTTATATAATAAGATCTTTATGGAAGGATACACTGATCGAATATAACTTCCTCACGGTCCTCTTAGAAACTCTTGCTCTGCTGTGTTGTAAGACTTCACAGTGTCTACTGTAAATTCTGTGAAAAATCCTGCAACAATATTGTCTAACCAGAAATCTACTGTGCGTGTGAATTTGTTATCAACTTGTTGTAACTGTGCGATCTCCGCAGGGTTCCACTCTAATTGTCTGATCTGATTTGTTGTGTGGTTGTATTTCAACCTCAACTCATGCAACACATGCAGAAAATCGCAAAAAAACACTTCATGCAAGTCGTTAAACATGTACTTGTCCAGATATTTGCGCGGTGTTATTTTAGGGTTTCTGTTGTCCATCTGTGAAAACTCAAGCTCCTTTGTTTTCAACCAGTTTTCAATCTCCACCTTTGTTGGATTCCACGGTCTGAACATTCCTCTTATAGCTTCATTCTCTTTGTCATACCTTCACGGATCCCACTCACTCAATGCCATGCAATTTCAGCTGGAAAAAGAACCATTTGTTGGTTTATCTCTCTCTCTTCCTACCTCTTGGGCTGACCCAAGTTCAGATCTAAACAAGCTTCTAACAAATCCCTCTAAAACTATCGACCCTCTTGGTAAACCAGAAAGAAACACAACACACAGAGTGTACTTCACAGTCTCACTCGAGATAGTTCCATGGGTGATTACAATGCACAAATGCTTGCAGTCTGGGAATGAGTGGGGATCTGGGATTGTACTTTGTGATATTCATTTATTTCATCTATTGTCCATCTATATTAAACATTATGTCGTTCTTTATTCATGAATGTAAATCAACAGATATAACTATCTCATCAATACATTCATCTAAGATTTAATCATTAACAAAAAATACATAAACATAATCAATTCACATAACACATGATCTACCATGGTTCACCCCCTCCTAGGCTACGTCCACAAAGATTTGGTAGCTTAGGCTCTTTTATTTTGGTTCTGTAATATATGGCACCTTGTGCACTATAGTCTTTGATTTTACAATCTCAACAAGTTCCACGATCCTTGTGAGGATAACTAGATCGCACTAGGCTCCTCAGCCTGCGATATAACCCTCGGGATCAAGTTTCTTGACTCTCCTATGGCTCAATAGCTTACAGAATTTGTTTCAGATCTTACAATAGTTTCCTTCTTCAAACATTACAAAAACTTTTCCACGCTTCTCTCTCCTCTTCCCTAGACCTCCTAGGTACTTATATATACTAATTCTCAAATCATCAGTTGTTACATTCTGTTACAAAAACCCTAACCCTAATGTGGTTAGGTTTCTCTACATGCAAGCCTTGCATGTTTTCCTTGCACGTGTTGATTTTCCTTCTAGATGTACTTTTCTCATTTAACATCTCCTCAAAATAGGCCTACGCCCAACAAGGGATTTGAGGTTCTGGAGTGCGTGGATGTCCATAGTCAGGGGTCCAAAGCATTTCCTCAGACTGGCTCAGAAGGTACATGCATCTTGGACAGGGACTCATTTATAGGTAAGGTTCATACTTTCTTCCCCTCCCTTTTTAATTCACTGTCGAAGGATGATATTGTGTCCCTCATTAATCATTAGGATTGGATTGTAGATATTTTGGGGGGTTATTAGGAACTTGTTTTGAAGAAATTTGAAAAACCCTCCTCAGAGACCAACTTGCTAGTTAAGGGAATGGGTGTTACAAATTTGGACTACCTCGACCCTCCACTATCATCCCCTTCCTTTGGTCCCTTAGACGGGGTGGATATGCCCTTAGCCTCTGGATTATGTTCAAGTCACTCCACTTCGGATTTTTCCTCTGGGTATGAAGGGCGAACTTTGGTTAGTGCTTCTCGGGAGGATTGTAAACTGTCTCCCCATCAGGTGGTTCAATGTATAGGAACCCTCCCTGTGTTTCTAGCTTGGTGGGTGTGGAGGGTTGCATTGTAGGGAGAGACCCTTCTTTAAAAGCGGTCTTTTCAAAAACCCATTTATAAGTTTCAAACATAGGGATGGTTTACAATGGATTGGGAGACATATCCAATGTAACAACGCGTAAAAAGGCTATGAAAGAGAATGATAGGAAAAACGCGGGTGCCATTGATGGAGGTTTTGCACCTTTCATTCCTCCCACATCATATGTGATTTCTCCTTCTGTTCCTCCTCACACATATAGGTCTCTTAGAGAATCGCAGCTCGATAGGGGGTTGGAGTAATGATTATCCTCTCTCTCAACCTGCATGGGGTAGGGGGTGCCCAAAATCTCTTAACCCTTAAACATTTAATAAGTTATGTTCACCCTGACATACTCTTTTTTCAAGAAACGATGGAGGTATGTGAAAAGGCAAAGGAATTTTTCTTGAAGTGTTGTCCAAATGGGGTTGGGGGAAGCTCCAAAATCAATTCCCTCAAAAGGATTCTCTTGATTGGTAGGTCAGACTTCATATTGGTTCAAGAAACTATGTTTAGCGGGGAGAAAGTAATAGAGTCCTTCAGAAATTGGCTAAAATATTGGTCCTTCTGCACTATTGATTTAGTGGGGATCTGTGTAGGGTTACTCTCCACTTAGAACCCTAGGTTCAAAGACCTCTCCTCGTCCCATAGCCCATCTAGGATTGTTTTCGATGTGGTGGATAACATTTTAAATTTTCCCTTCAGAATGATCAATATTTACGGACCGTATGGAGATAGGGTTCAATACCGGAATGACATGAGCAACTCTGGTATCCTAAGTGCTCAGAATATAATCTTAGGTGGGTTCCTAAATTTCACATTGCCTTTAAAGGAGGATTTGGTTGTGAATCCACGTTAAGACCCGCAAGAATATTTATTTTCTCATTGGATCGAGAAACATCATTTGATCAATTTGGTGCCACAAAAAATCTCTCAAACTTGTCGTAATGGTAGAAAAGGATTAACTCTGGTGGTTAAACGATATATTTCTAATATCTAAGGATATGATCAATCAACCCTGGTATTTCAATTCGAAGGTACTTGTAGGGGACATATCTGATCATATGTCGATTCTATTGTAAATTGATACAAAAGGTCCCAAGCCCCTTTCACCCTTTAAGTTCAATCATTCATGGCTCAAAGAAGAGAATTACAAAAGTCTAGTTTGCTCAGTATGGAGGCCCTTAGTGGAAGATGTTGAAAGTTCCCTTACATTTTGACTTGTCTTTTTGTCGATTTACTCAAATTTCAAGTGTAGGCACTCATTGGATACAAAATTTTAATTTTGTATCAATGAGTTCCTACACTTGAAATCTAAGTAAACCTATAAGGAGATAAATCGAAAATACGATTAAAAAACTGTATTTTTCCCTATTGCTCCCAAACTATTTACCCTTTGAAATCGTCATCTTGAATCCTATTGGTTCTTTTAAAGTTGATTTTWATAGCACATTTTTTGTTTTGAGGGCCATTTTTTACCTAAAAAATTATCTAATGCTTTACCATTCTACACTAAGCAGTATGTCACAACTGCCCATTTCAATAGTGAACATGTGGAATTTTAGTTGGTAGTCGACCATTTGAAGTCTCACATTCTCACACTTGTCACCATGTTTCATCATATTTCCATTTGCTATCATAATTTGAAAATTGTGCATTGCATGGACATAACAATGGGTTTCTTCTACAACTCTCCAATGAATAAAACTATGGGTGTTATCACTATCAATTAAAAAAATCACTTGGTGGTGCTTGATGTAGCTAACTAACTTCAAGGTCTAGGGAGTTTAAATACCAGATAAAGCATGGAGGGAAATTTAGGGTTCCTCACAAGAAGACTCCATGTCATTTTTTACCTAAGAAGAATTGGTAGGTTCATCACAAGAAGACTCCAGGGGGTCACATCAATTTGAAATAATTTGTTCCTTACATTTATGCCCTTTGAAAAACCTCTCATAACAATTATAATAGAGTTTGAGGCCTTGACATTCTTCTTCTTCCTCCTGGTTCAACTTGTTGAGCCTCAAGGGTTGAGGGGGAGGGGAAATGGTTGTAGATTCCATATGAGGGTGAGGTTAGGGAACAAAATAGGGTTTTTTTATATGTGCATTTATCACCATATGCTCTTCTATAGCTCTCTAAGAGGCCTCCGACCAAGTAATTGGGTGTTTCTTAATAACTTGTGCTCTTATACCCCCCTTCAGATACCGATAAAACATTATTTAACAAAAGAATTAGTTAGGCCCTCTAGGTGGATTACCAATTATTCAAAGGCTACTATAAAGTATTATCTTGTGCTTGTATGGTGCAACGTGGTTAGCTATCCCAAATAATGAGTAGCTCTTTTAAAATGGTGGCAGGCCATAGTCACTTATCTATGTACTCTTTTTTTGATATATTAATACAAAGATTATCTAAGTTAAAAAATAAATAAAGAAACTATATTATTATTATTATTAAAAGAGCAAATTGTTAATAATTTAAAAATATTAAAAACAAGAAATATATATCAATGTTAAAAATAAATAAAAGAAGAACTTAAAAATAAATCATAAATTGAAACAACTTACATCATAGAAGCAAAGAGGTTGGGAAAAATAATCAAACATAAATATAGATTGATATGTGTCAAAGTAAGTTGTAATGACCATAAATATGGCTACTCAATAAATCTCCAAGCTTATAAGGGTTAAGAATATTTATAAATGAAGACCTCATTCCAAAAGACCAAGCTTAAGTAAGGAACGAAGTTCAAAGGGTAAAATAAGCCGTAAAGGAAGGCAAATAAGCAATAATTAGAAACCTAAAAGCTATTGTTACGAATGGTAATAATAAATAGGAATTTGGGACACATAAACAAAATTTTAAAGAATTCCAAGTAATCCTTTACCTTCTTAAGGTACATCATCATCGTAATCATTAAAAAATAAATATTAAAAATGTTGATTAAAAACATTAATAGTAAAATAATATACAATATTGATATTGATAATAAATAAAATATTAAAATATTTTAATGCCCCTTTAATTAAAATATTTCAATATCAACTTGATGATGATGATCGATATTAATGTCGAGTGAGAAGAACATTGGTTTATTAGACCATAAAAGAAAACAAAAAAATTGTAAGGAATTACTTGCTTTGCTTTAAAAATTTATTTATGCGCTTGAAAAGCTTTAAGAAAATAATTTCTAAATCACCATAGTTTTGATGAGTTAAAAGGTTAGGAAGGTTTCTATTTTAATACATATTTTGAAATTGAGATCTAAAGTGCTTTTCATCCTCAACCCTCTTAGTGTCACAAATATGACAAATTCTTTTGACCCACAATGTTTTAGGAATTGCACAATGCCCTCTTTCACTATGGAGTTCATGACAATTTGTTATTATTTTAACAATGTTGATTTTTTTATTTAAGCTAGTTAACACAGAGAGATACTTTTGATCTTCTAGATTAGGGTGGATCACCTTCTTATAGTATCTTACTTAGCCTCTAATTATTTATCGCATTAGAATATATCCTTAAATTTAGGATATTCTATGGAGGAAAACCTAGCAGGTTCAAGGACGAAGGAATCCATTGCCCACATTTTCAATGGTGGCAACGTGCTAAGGGAAGATCAAGGAGGTAGCACTTGGCATCGGGGAGCTACATCCGGGTGATGGTGGTCCTCACGTGCATTTTTCCCTATTTGTCACTCCAATGGTGGGTCCAGGGAAAAACATATGTGCATTATCAACCATTGGATGCAAAGTGGTTAGCACGCAAAATCATATATGAAAGATTTAATTCTTTGCAGTTTGGTATAGGTCCTGGAGCATATTGATGAAATCTAGGTGGATTTCACTGAGGATGAAAAGGACAAGGAGTACATGTTCCTCGCAGATGAAGATTTCATCTCTATTAAAAAATTAAAGTGTGTCATTGATTTGTAGGAGCTAGATTTGTTGGATCAGGTTGGGACATTCAATCCAAGGACGTGAATTCTAAGGTGAGGATTGCATTCAAATCAGGTGGTTGGGAATGTTTCGATATCTTTTTCATCGTTTGATATTCCCATTTTGAAATTCAATTTTGTAGTCAGTCATCCCAAAGTTGTATCATGTTCTCCACCCTTGCATGCAATTGGAGCATCGTTGGATACCAAGCCTCATTGTGGTATCTCACTCACAGGCTCTAACGAATCAATCTTTCCAGTGGAGACAACAACTCCTAATCCTAAGAAGAAAAGGTGCTGGAAAGTGAAGAAAGAATGATATAGGATGGTGTTTGGTGCAGATGTTGACATTGATGAAATCTCGGACCTCCTTGGGAGAGAAGTTGTTGGTCGATTCTATAGGAAAATAGTTTCCACGACCTCTTTACATAAATGGATGGATGCGAACTGGTCCAGTTTATTGGGGTATCAACCTGAGTACCAGACCTTAGCACAAGCTTGGATGTGTTTCAAGTTTAGATAAGGACGATATCTCAGATATTTTCAACAAGGTCTGGGGTTGGGGCCCTTCTGGCCTATTTCTAAAAGAGTGGACGATTTTGTTTGACCCTACCTGAGACGAGTTGGCTCCAACAAAAGTGTGGGCCATTCTCCCTAATATAGTAATGGATTTTTTGGAAGAAGTGGTCATGTTTTGCATAGGCAATAAAATCGAAAGGTTTGTCAGTTGTGAGCCCGACTAGAAGTTGAAAATATATAGAAGGTGGGCATGGCATCAAATTGAAGTGTATTTAAGGGAGGGTCTCCTTGATGAAGTTGAGTTGGTATGGGGAGGTTTCACCTGGAAATAAAAGATCGATTACTAGCGGGTTCCTTTTATATGCTTTGGTTGTCATAAAGTTGGTCATATTCAAGCTCAATGCAGGAGACCCACGTCTTCCTTTCGCCCTTTCCATAGAACGTGGAATACAAATGTGTAGTCGGTGGATTCACTCTCGAAATTATTAAAGTCCTCCATCAGGAACAATAACAACGAAGATAATATGTCCGGTAAAGCCTCATCCCTGCCTCCTCGTTGGGATTTGAATCCAGGTAATCCTATTTCTTCTATTTATTTATATTTATGTTCCTCAATTTCCCAATTTACGTAAGGTTGGGGATTCTCCTGTGCATATTGCTCCTTCCAAAGTGGAAGTTCCTCATCCCAATATCATCTCTATGGTCACTGGGGATGTTCCACTGTCAGTGGATTCTCCTCCCTTCATGTAGTTGGTTCAATATTCTTCCCCCCTTGTCGTAATTCACCCATTCCATTTTCACACTCTTCATCCTCTCCATCCCCCTCTAATGCCTCAATCGCCTCTTTGGCCTCCAAGTCCTCCTATAAATCAGATTACATGTTGCGGTCAAGGGTAAAAAAAACATCAAGAGGAAATGTGTCCATGAGGTTTGTCTTTGGAGAAGAATGATTTTGGTCACGTGTGTCGTAAATATTTAATTTTATTAGCTCAATTACGGGCATTTAAGGAAATTAGGAGTGGAAAACAATCAACCATAATTTGGGCCCTTAGAGCGGGGAAAGCCCAGGGTAAAGGTCACAAATGATTTTGTTGTCTTTCAATGCTCATGGGTTTGGGTGAAGCTCCAAAATCAATTCCCTCAAAAGGATTCTCTTGATTGGTATGCTAGACATCACATTGGTTCAAGAAACTATGTGTAGTGGGGAGAAAGAAATAGAGTCCTTTAGAAATTGGCTAAAAGACTAGTCCTTTTGCATTTTTGATTCAGTGGGGCTCTCCAGAGGTTTACTCTCCGCTTAGAACCCCAGGTTCAAATCGCTCTCCTCATCCCAGATCCCATCTGGAACTGTTTTTGATGTGGTGGAATTGTCCCTTTAGAAAGATCAATATTTATGGACCGTATGCAGATAGGGTTCAGTACTGAAATGACATGAGCAACTATGGTATCCTAAGTGATCAAAATATAATCTTATGTGAGAAATTGAATTTCACATTGTATTTAAAGGAGGTTTGGTATGTGCATCCACGTTAAGACCTACAAGAATATTTAATTTCTCAGTGGATCGAGAAACATCGTCTGATCAATTTGGCGCCACACAAAATCTCTCAGACTTAGCATAATGGTAGAAAAGGATCAACTATGGTGGTTAAATGACTAGATAGATTTCTAATATCTAAGGATATGATGAATCAGCCCTGGTATTTCAATTCGGAGGTATTGGTAGGGGGCATATCTGATCATATGTTAATTCTGTTGTAAATTGCTACAAAAGGTCCCAAGCCCCTTTCACCCTTTAAGTTCAATCATTCATGGCTCAAAGAGGAGAATTACAAAAGTTTAGTTTTCTCAGTACTGAGGCCCTTAGTGGAATATGTTGAAACTTCCCTCATGTTTCAGTTCACATAAAACTTAGCGAGGGTCAATAAGATTCCATTTGTTGGGCTAAAAGTTTTAATGTGAAATCAACAACTCTTATGTTAGAAGTTGAATCTCAGATAAGGGAACTATTAATTGATATAACGCCAGACTCTCTTAATGATAAGGATGAAGAATCCCTTTGTGATCTCATGAAAAAAAGGACCTTATGGATTATGAGGAAGCTCAATGGAATCTTAAAAGTAGAGTAGTTTGGTTGAAGGAAGGCAACAATATGTAAGGTAGCTAGAGAGGTAGTGGGGGGGCCTAGAGGGCCCATAGTGATAATAGTGGAGTTCATTAAATGTAATATGGACTAGGTCCACTATATTATTAAATAAGACCCACTATGGTAGTTGGATATAATAAATGGGTAATTAGATATAATAAATGTAACAAGACTTCTTAGAAGGTTCTACTTCTAGAAGATTCCTCCTCTAAAATGTTCTTAGGTGATGGTAGCACTATATAAAGGGGTTCAAGCAATGTAATGAGACATGAAGAGAAATATTAAATTTGGAGCGGTACCTCAATAGGAGGATGCCCCTTCAAAGAGGCAAGTGAACATGAGAGGATCCCTTCCATAATAGGATCCATTGTATGGTGTTGCCCTACCTCAAGGGTTTGATATAATAAAGTTGTGTTTTTCTATATTGTTCTTCTATATATGTTGTGGTGATTTTCTATTCAGTATTAGGTTCTTAACAAGTGGTATCAGAGCACTTTCCTTGGGCAGACATTGTGGGCAAATATTTTTTATTTTTGCAGATTTTTTTTTTTCGGAGAAGAAAAAAGAGGACCGCGACATTATTGAAGTTTTCGGTATATTTATGTGCAAAATTTGCAGAAAAGCGTTGTATATCTGAGTTCCTCTCATAAAATCACCCAAGTTCAAAAAAAAATCGTCCGAAATGGAGTCCGGAAAGTCAAGATATTGAAGTTTTAAAATCTGCAAATTTTCAGGATTTTTTCCGCGGACGACGGCGAGAAATTTTTTATTTCTGCAGTATCTGGAGGCAGAATTTTCCCAAATAAATTACAGATCTGAGTTTCTCTCACAATTTCACCCAATTTCAAAAAAAAAATCAGCCAAAACGGAGTCCGGGAAGTGAAGTTATGAGCATTTTAAATTCAACAGTTTTTTAGGGTTTTTTCAGAAAAAAAATGCGATTTTATGTTGTAACTTATTGTTCTATTTTTTGGGGGGGTTTTCGTGATGGCTGTGGGACCGAAGGGTTCATAGGGTGATCAGATGACTATTTATTCTCAAAACCTCAAATAAATTCTTGAAGCATTCAAATCTCAATTGTATGACACATTGTGTGACACATTGCATAACAAATTTCATGACCTTGCAGATGGCCTCAATAATAGTCTTCGTAGTTCATTGGATAGCATGCATGAGAGATTTCTTATGGAAGACATCGTCAGGGATGAATATAATCAAGAAATATATGCTTGGTATGATTTTGAGGACGATTGTGATGATTGGTATATGGATAGTTGTCATTTCTGGGATGGCAACCACTTCCATATTTTATTTGATGAGTCTACTCCACCTTCTGTAGAGAACATCAATGTCCCACATCAGGAGCTAGTTACTAGCGTTCAATCTGCATATTCTACAGTGGTATTATTCCTTCCAGATTCTGCTATGACCATTTTCCACTATGTGGATGGATCTTCTTATTTGGATCCACATGATAGGTGTCAGTTTTTGGAGCATCATTTGGAGATGGTTATTGGGTTCCAAAATCTTCCATAGGGAGTTCACATGAGCACTTGGACATGGGACCCGGGCTTACAATGGTGGTTGAACTACTTCAGCATGGTGGATTTCCTTTCTACATGGGACCTTGGTTCTTCAGCATTATGGTCCACAATTATCCATGGGACCCTGGTATATGGTTGTACATCAAGCGTTGAGGACAACGCTTTCATAAGGGGGATGGAATGTAAGGTAGCTAGAGAGGCAGTGGGGGGGCCTAGAGAGCCCATAGTGATAATAGTGGAGGTCATTCAATGTAAGGTGGACTAGGTCCACTATATTATTAAATAAGGCCCACTATGGTAGTTAGATATAATAAATGAGTAATTAGATATAATAAATGTAAGAG